>JAOWBN010190634.1:0-15798 GCA_028565015.1 Pinguicula moranensis | reverse complement strand
AATAATAGATACGAGCTATGAATTGATAAGATGACAGTTAAGACTTCTGCAGCCTGTACTCTAAAGGTCATAGGTGAACTGTGTACCATCCATAGGGTGATATGTTGACAGCGACAAGCCTTGGCAAGCAATAAAATAATAGAGATGGGCGACCTGCTTAGCAGAGGAGTATAGAGATCACTGATGTATTTTCTTAACAATTGGCGGCTGGTAGGTTGAGGTTGTAGTATATCAAGAGCGGTATGTGCTCTTTGTACGATCCTTTCTGTAAATATTTCCTTTTAATGAAAGTTTGGCTTAACTAAAAAAAAGAAAGGGAAGAAGAAGGCAGTGGACAAGATAAAAACTCTAAGGAATGCTCAAAAAAGAAGAAGAAGGCCTATAAGCCTCTGTGTTGCCTCCAAAGGTAAAGTGTTTTCACTACAGGGGTGATGGTCATTGGAAGTGGAAATGTAGGAAGTACCTCGACGAGATCAAGAAGAAAATTGAAGGTAAATTAGATTTATCTCTCTAGAGCAAATATTGATTTGACTACCTAATGGGATTGATGACAACTAAATCTTTATTTGCATATTCTTATAGCAAATGGGCAAGAATCCTGCATAGGAAGGAAGGTGGAGAAGACTTGAGCACTGCAGTGTGAGCGTTTAGAATTTAATTTGTTTTTTTTTAGAAAAACAATGTTGCATTTACTTTGGGTTTTTGACATTGGCATTTGCTTATAATTTTGAGATTTCAAACATTAGTTACATTAGGAATGCAAGTATTATTTTTGAACTTTGAAGCATATGTCATATCAAAAAATAGTTTTAATGTGTGATAAACCTATAAAACCCTGTTGTTGTCCATTGTATTTTTTATAGGAACATCTCACGTTCAAGAGAGCTAAAACCCCTAAATACAGCACCTTGGCACATTAGATTGAGACACATTATGAATAGGCCACAAATCTAATGACTAAGAAGAATGAGATTCTTGTTCTAAGAGTTAGGAAGTCATTAAATAAGCGTTGTTAATGCAAAGAAACTTTATAGTACATAGCAATG
The DNA here is from genome assembly GCA_028565015.1 of Pinguicula moranensis. NCBI lineage: Eukaryota > Viridiplantae > Streptophyta > Magnoliopsida > Lamiales > Lentibulariaceae > Pinguicula > Pinguicula moranensis. Next base: position 14,752 of record JAOWBN010190634.1, on the reverse strand, counting down.
TACATAGGCCTCTCAAGAGTAAGGGATTGATGTTTCTCAAAGACAAATCAAGGATATAAGACAATCAAGAGTTGTCTATAAGATATCCAAGAGAAATCATAAGATGCAATGTTGAAAGATAGCTTTGTGCTTGACCACAAGGCTCGAAGTAAAGTGTTACTTAAAGAGCTTAAGTATAATGAGATCGGGACCAATAATGGATCGACCCTTAATAAGAATCAGGAAAAAGAAACTACGCCTATTCAGGTAACTCTTCATCGTAGTGGGAGGGTTGTGAGACACATGAACACTATGGACTAGTTGGTGAAGAACATGATGCTAGCCAAGATGAAATAGAGGATTCATTGAGCTATATAAGTACAATGGACAATCCTGATAAGAAAAAATGGCAAGATGCCATGATCCAAGAGATAGAATCTATTCATTCTAACCCATTCTAGATTCTAGTAGATCCTCCCAAGGATGTGACTCATATTGGATGCAAATGGATCTATCACGAAGAGGAAGGGAGCGGATAGGAAGGTATAGACCTTCAAGGCTAGGCTAGTTGTTAACGATTTTACCCAAAATGAAGGAGTTTACTATGAAGGGACTTTTTTCTAGCAGCTATGCTCAAGTCGATTTGCATACTCTTATGATGATTAGATATGGTAAATGGGTGTCAAGATGGCTTTTCTGAATAGTCATTCTAAGGAGACCATATACATAGCCCAGCAAGAAGGATTCATTGCCAAAGAAGATGAGCAAATGGTTTGTAAGTTGTAAAGATCCATTTATGGATGGAAGCTAGTTTCTAGATCTTGGGACACAAAATTTGATGTGGCGATCAAATCTTATGGTTTTCATTAGAGTGATGATGAACCATGTGTATACAAGAGGATTGATGGCGATATAGTAGTTTTCTTAGTTCTTTAAGTGGATGACATCTTACTCATTGGAAACAATGTAACAAGATTGATAGAAGAGGAAGTGGCTAGCCATCTAGTTTCAAATGAAAGATTTGGGAGAGGCTACTTACATTCTTGGGATCAAAGTGATTTGCGATCGCAAGAATAAGATGTTAGCATTGTCTCACGCATCTTATATAAACAAAACGTTTGCAAAATATAATATGGAAAACTCCAAGAGGAGAATCCTCCCTTCTAGACCTGGAGTTGCATTTTCAAAGGAGCAATGTCCAAAGATACCTCAAGAGCAAGAGTAGATGAGACGTGTGCTCTATGCTTCGATTATGGGAAGCCTTATGCACGCCATGTTGTGTATTAGGCCTAACATTTGCTATGTTGAAGGCATAGAGAGTAAATATTAATCAAATCATGGATTATATCACTCGATTGCGGTGAAGACTATTATCAAGTATCTGAATATAACGAGAAAATATATGCTAGTGTACTCCAGTGGAGATATGATCCTTACAGGATACACTGGCTCTGACTTCCAATCAGGCAAGGATTTTAGGAAGTACATGTCTAGTTCTGTGTTCACCCCTAGTGATTGAGCCATTGTATGGATGAGTATAAAGCAAACTTGTATTGTTGACTCCACTATGAGAGACGAGTATGTTTTTGCTTCAGAAACGGCTAAAGAGGTTGTATGGCTTCGAAAGTTTTTGGTTGAGCTAGAAGTCATTCCAACATGGGGAAGGCTATAACACTCTACTGTGACAATAGTGGGGCTATTGGCAACTCCTAGGAACTGAGAAGCTACAAGAGATCGAAGCATATCAGAGAAAAGTATAATCTAATCAGAGATATATTACACCAGGGAGACATTGTTGTAGAGACGATTGCAACTGACGATAATCCAGTTGACCCATTTACCAAGACACTGCTAGGTGGAATGTTTGAGAAGCACTTAGATGGTCTAGGACTACGTGACATGGGATACTTGCTCTAGGCTCCAGGGCAAGTGGGAGATTGTTAAATTTGGTGCTATGTGAGTCATGGATTGGACAATAGAATTCTGAATTGTCCATTGAATTGAATTTACATTTGCCTTATTCGTTTATATTATGTGTAGGATATAAAATCAAGCATTAATAGAATTCCATGATTGCAATAGATGTAACTTGACAGTCAAACAAGAAGTGTCTTGTTGGAGGATCTGAGATCAATATTGCAATCAAAAACTAATTCTGTACTTGTACAAATTAAGTTCTAAAAAGATCGGAGTTGGGATCTAAAGACTTTTTATGACCATTGAAGTTGTCTAAAAATTATTGTGAAGGAAGTGGTTAATCCTAGCGTTGGTTTAGCATCGCCTTGATGGAGAATCCCATGTGTGGAAAATTTCTCTACATAGGACTAACCGAGATGTGATAATGAGATATTAAATATTCGTTAGCCAAAGATACTTTTATCACATTAAAATTGGATCATGTATTAGTTATCTGAATCTTGAATGCTCTGAGAAAATCCGGTCTATGATGTTTGGTTCTTTGACTTGTCGGTAAGATCTCGCTGCGATTACACATGTTGACTCCCTTTCATCTTGAGAGCTGAATGAAGCTTATATCCGAGACTTCTAGGTACAAGATAGAATTCCCACCTTTGTCTTGCTCTTAGAGGAGGTCGTTGAATCATGGTTCCCATGAGGGATTTATTTGGTACTTGAACATGCACATCCATGAATGAAGATTCGTCGGATTAATTTGTTCATTAAACAATAAACGATACTCGTGACGTAAAATACATTTAGGTGGGTTAACGGATATTGGACCTAGATTTATTTGTGAACATTGGGTGAAGGATAGAGTATACACAATGATTATCTCATTGGATGCTCCTAGAGTAATCATCGAGTAAGAATGTCTATATGAGATGAGAGTTCAGCCTTGTGCCTATAGTGATATGTCCACAAAACTAAATGATTAGTGACTCAGTGAAAGAGTTTTACCCGCGATGATTAATAATCTTGGAGCTCCATCTATGGGTCATAGGTCTCGAGTTAGCCTAAAAAGGATGTAGTACTTTCCTTGTAATTGCTCAAATAAAATAGACACAAGATAATGATAAGTTTATGAAGCAATGAAAAGAGGAGACGATTGTTTTGAGAAAATGAAGCACGAGCCAAAATATAGGCAGGGCATGCGAGACCTCCCTTTGGCACTTGGACCAAATTCGATAGTCACTCAGTACATTGCACTTTCTCAATGTGCCTGATCGTGAGCATTCTTCGGACCTCTAACTTAATGGTCATATCCTTCTCTGGAGAGAACCTTCGCTATTTGGTTGCATAGGCTTGGCATCAAGGTAGACGTTCAACTGATGCATCCACCAGTTAAAGGCTAATGCCCTTGAAGGGATCCGATCCCAGGTGAAGACATTATCATATTCTTGTAGGCAGGTCAAGATTTTCCCCTCTAAGGATGGATCGAGATTGAGCTTGACCCGAACCGTGATTTTGGGTAGATTAGATCGTAAGATTACTTCTTTATAATGCATGTTATATATTGTGTCTCTCCTCAAAGAGGAAAATGCGTTGCATCGGCTTGGGTACAGCTTCCTCCCCGAGGGCGCCCGATGGAGGGAGTGCTATGCAGGTGAAGTTTTGGTCCTTCCACAAGGCATCTTTTCGCTCACGAGGTTTGCTAGAAGCTGGGATTCTGTGCCATTGCTTTCTATATCCCGTGTGGGGTAGGAACCATCGAGAGCTTGTGATAGGTAGAGATGACGATAGCTTGGAACTGATACAATATATGCCTGACGAGTATGCGTTGTAGCACACCACCTTCTTTGTGGTCTTACTTCATGCCTTCTCCCAGCATGACCAACGCCTCGATGGTTCCCTCGAATTCAATCTCACCCCTTCCCCCCTCCAATCCAATGAGTGGAGTGGTTACTGGTTCCATCGTGTTCCTTCTCCATTCCATTTGGTCTAAGACGTTGTTGGATAGTATATCGACGGAGCTACCTCAGTCAACCAAGATCTTTCTCACCTCAAACTTGCCTACCCTAGTCGTGATTACTATAAGGCGCATGCTTGGGGAGTTCACTCAATATATCCACTTTTTTGAAGCGTACCTCAACAGTGGTTTGGGGCGGCATCGGTGTTGCAGCTAGTCCTGGTTCTCCCTGTTTGGCATTCTTCCGGTTCCTTGCAGAGATTCTCCCAAGAATCCCCTAGTGATCATGTAAATGGTGGGCTGGAGTGAGTCCTTCTTCCCTTTTGGGTCACTTTTCTTTGAGAGTAGGATATCTCCCAGGTTTTCCCGCCAGATCTCGCCAAAAGATATAGACGTGTTTTTTGGTAGAGGTGTGTTTATCATATTGAGGTTTTTAAGCGGGTAAAGCTTCTCAAGGGATATGAAAAACGTTCTCATGGACGGCGCCAATGATGAAACCACAAAAAAAACATGTGCAAAGGGTGCATGCCTGCTTTGTTAATTTCCTTGATTTATACTATACAACTGTCGGAGAGAAGAGATACATAAGAATAAGTTTAAGTATACCCGATTATATTCCCCAAGAATTACTTGTATTTCTTATTAGCCAATTAGCATATTTATGGAGTTTATATAAGGAGTGCGTTATTGTTTTCCAATGGATATGATGGTTAACCGCAGGGTCCACTTATGGGCGCTGGCCATTGTGTGTTATCATTTTTTGTCGACGGCTCGAGGAGATAAGTACGTCATGCATGACCATCACATCCTTGTCTAGGGAATGCATGTGCTCGTTTCGAGGAAACTCATTGCTTATACAAGGTCGTGCCTCCAGGCGTGGCTAGTCCTCGAGCCCGTATTTGAAGGCTCAAGGTAGATTCCTCGAGGCATGACTAGTCCTCGAGAATTTCCTCCTCCAGGCGTGAATGGGTTTGGCATTGGATGGGCTTTTTGGCCATCTTTTTCGGTCCACATTAATTTTTTTCTTTAAATAGTTGATTAATTTCTTATTAAATATATTGATAATATTTCAAGACTTTTTTGGAAGCAAAATTTATATAACCCGGGCTATCGCCCAATAAGAAAAACAAAATATTAATAGTTACTGTTTTGTCCAACTCTATGATCTATCTTCCTTGAGGCATTCTAATAGTTTGAACGTCCAGATGTGTTGAGTTTCGCCTGGAGGCATTCTAATAGTTGCTCCGAAAGTGACTTGTTTTTCACCCCCCAAGTTTGCCAAAAGAATAAAGGTAGATACCATCCGGTTTTCCATCCCAAAAAGTATGAAGTGATTGTGGTTGTTTAAAATTAGTGGACAGACACCCCTCGGTCGACTGAAAACAGTCAACTCACAAACAAATGTTTTTCATCCTTATGAGCTTGTTCGCTTGCACAAGGACACTTCATTAAAGACTCCTCAGACTCCTCTTTGTTGTCGGTAAGAATTTGCTGGATGCTTCCTCCATTGGCTGTGAGTGGAGGATTACATTGTTCTTGATCGATGATGGTATTGTTGGAAGAGGATTATTTTCCAATAGGTATTAGCTCCACGAACTGTGTAGGTCCGATTGCCAAAACCATGTCTACATTACATTTTGTCCCTGCAAGATGTTTTGAGATACCAACGGGTTGCCCTGGTGGTCAAGAATGTCCCCATAAGTCTCTCCCTATAAGAGTGAGAGGGTTGTGGGTTCGACTCTCACCAGACGCAGACGTTGGGGCCAGTCAGCCGTTTGCCTGGCCCGCCGGGAGAGTCGGCTCGGTGTGTGCCCTTGTGTTCTCCAGTCCCATTTCCCTTGTTCCCCAACTGTCACTTTTTTTTTTGTCCCTCTTAGCTCTATAAAGCCTATCATATTTTTATGCTAAAACATATCCTAAAACACTAATACTATAAACACATGCAAAAAAGTCTCTATTTTATTTTTTAAATCGTGCTACATATTTTCATGCGAAAATCTCCTACAAATACTTCAAATAACAAAAGTCAATGTTATGAAATAGTAGCGAAGATCACAAGCTATATATTAAAGGAAGACAGATGAAAAATTGTAGAAACAAATAACATAGAGATATAAGGTAGAAATACATGACTCAATAGGCTTCAACAAAATGGATAAGATATGTTGGAGGGAGGTTATGAGAGTTTATGGATAAAATTAATGGACATTCATATAATTTATTTCGTAATACTACCCTTTAAATGTCTATTTTTTCATGTCTTGTTTAAACTTTACTAAGAAAAAATCGTATGGGAACCTTGCTAAGAAAAATCCAATGAAAAAAAAAATCTCCGCGAAACAAAAGAGTATAATTATACTCTCCCTAATAATGCATCCTTTATATTTGTAAGATTGTTTTATTTTGATTTATTGGATTAATTTTCAAATATTGAAAGAGGCAGTGCTTAAGCAAAAAAATGCTCCTAAAATTGGAGAAAATTACATTTTTTCAATAAATATGTACAATAAACGATGCACCAAATAAGGCCATTTAACAAGATATTTATTAATCACACTAAGTTCACTTAGATATGTTACTTCAGGACCAACTAATTTTTCGTTATCTTCTCAATGTTTGGATGAATAAATTGGCACATAATGTGACCTCAAAATCATATTTATAATCAAATATGTGTCTTGTCCCTGTGCAAATATTTATGCACCTTTCAGTAATAAGTTGATTAATGCGAAAAGCTCAATCTAAAAATCAGACAACTTTCAAAGGTATTTCGTGAAAAATTTCTCTGCAAAGAAATCACGGGTTTTGGCAACTCTTCAAGAGTACCAACAATATTCAAACTATTTTTCATGAACAACAATGATTACAAATTTAGAAACGGATCATTGAGATAAAAATAGAGACATATAATATTATTATCCTCTTTTAAAGAAAGTACTCAAATAATAATATTGCGTTCGATCAAATTTTTTCAATCCATATAATGATTTATATCACGCTTCAGGCATCTCTAGACTCCTTGGCAATGAAACATTGTTCTTCAGGGACATCAATTTCTTAGAGCATTAGTATCTGATGTAAATAATACTCTCAAGGTCAGTAACTTGTCTGGTAATTAATTAACAATCTTTTATAAATGAAGTATCATTTAAACTTCAAGTTCATATTTTATTTGAGGATCCAAATACTTCATTATAATTTTAAGATATTTCCTTCTAGCTACTTATTTTTTCCCCCTAACGTTTGGATATACCAAACATATATTCTCTTTCTTATTTAATAACCCATCTTCATGAGTTTATGGTGGAGCAACTGTTAAACAAATTGCACATTCCATATGAGAATCCAAAGCAGTACGTGAATATTCATTTAACTGAAAAACTTTCTATTTTTTCAGTAGATGTCAATATTAATTTTCAACGTATCGATATCGAACTGGGATGAGAAACCGGTCATGCCAATTATTCAACTCAATTGTAAACTTCTGAATTACTGCAAAATGAGCATCAAACAATCTTGTATTTGTGTAATATAATGCGAGTGACAAATAAACAATAGCTTTACAAAAGTCAAAATAATAGATGCAACATAGAGATAATTAATATCTCTTTCATTCGTTGTTATTTGTTCCAATCAGATATCCATAAGCTCAAGAAGAAAATTCTTTAAGACTTCGCATGAAATCACGCATCCTCAATTATGAGTTTATCCTCTATGAAAATAAAATATTAGCTCTTATGGAGTGTCCAACACAATTTATCTATCCAAAAATTGTATGTACCCAAGTTCTTTCCTGAAAAAATATCAATTTCATAGACAACACGTGTGCGACAATTATTTTAGGCACCTTAATGCCTTATCTTTGTTTCAAGAATATGTTAATAATTGTGTCACTTGAGGTGGGCAGTATTGAAACTATGTTGCTTATATCATAATGATGCAGAGTTTTCGATGATTAACAAGATCTTCTATAATGAGAAATCAAACTTTGAAGACTTTATCAATATGTCAACATCATAATACATGTATACAATCAAATATGATGATGCATCATTAGGGAGATGAACATTTATGGATTATCACAAATCTCTTCTGGAAGTTATTGCCTCAAATGATCGACATGGCCACAACCTTTCTTATCCAAACTAGTTGTCTTAATTGCATTTTATGGTCTCTTCAAGACCCATAATATTAAGAAGATTTAGGCATGTAGAATCAATAATCTTTAAAGTGATGTCAAGAACCATCAAAATTATAGATCTCAATGCCAATCTCCATATCATTCTCAACGGTATCATCTGGGGAAGAGATTTGCTCATATGCAAGCCAACACATATTTTCCAGAAAATATCTATCTTTGATATAGATATGCCAAATTAAATATAAAACGGCAAAAATTTCATAAACCAAAGCCAACATCTATTTGAAATTTTCATCCACCAAAAATCCATTACTGGATTTATTGGATAAAATTTATTTGATCAACCATTATTAACTTATGAAAATTAATTGGGCTCTGCCGGAGCACAACTCTCATGGTTCTGATGATACATTTGCATCTTTTATATCTTAATATACATAACTTGATTTAACACAAACATGAAACAAAAAATTAGAATTAGAACTTTCATGTTCGAAAAACACATTACCTACCAAAAAAAAAACATGGACATAAGAAAATATTCTAATGTACATATTGAAATAATGTCCCAAGCAATTTTCCATAAAATATGCGTAAATGCATAGAAACTGACTCAGCCCACAAGTGGGGTACATGGTTAACCATCACATCACATGAGCCCGAGAAGAAACTACCTCGTACCATCCACAAGATCCTTTGAGGCAAGCACATGCATTCCTCCAGCATATCCATTTGAAAATACCGATATACCCTTGTCTAAATTCTATAGTAAGAAAGGTAAGCAAGTCTGGGGGATATAGTCGAGCATACTTATACTTAATTTTTGTTTTTATCTATTCTAACCGCGAATTATACGCTGTAAATCAAGGAAATTGGCAAAGCACACACAAGCACCATTTGCACATTTTTTTTCTCGGTTTTATCGTTGGCGTCATCTATGAGAACGTTTTTCATACCCGTTGAAAAGCTTTTCCTGCTACAAAACTCAAGATGACAAAAACACCTCTCCTGGAAAACATGCATATGGCCCCTGGAAAGATATGGTACCTAGAAGAAATCTTGTCCATCGGGAAAGCCAACCTTCAAGGAAGGAAAGACGCTCTTGGACTAACCCAGCACAGTGAAGGAGGCTCAGCTGCCCCTAACGTCGTCTCACTGAGGAGAACCCGAGAAAAGACACAAGATATGACAACACTGAAGGAGCAGACCATTGGTTGGTCACTGGGAAACGACCAATCTGAACCCTCGGATGGGCTAATCCCAGGTATGAACTCCTCTTCCTTCTCCCCTTATTGAAATTAACATAACGAGAGGGAGAATCTATGGCTATCTATATAAATCGGTATGAAGCCGCGTGCAATACCATGCTCGACTTAGAATCAATAGTGAAACCTCAAAGAATAAAAAACCACACAGCCACGCCTCAGAGCAAGCGCTCGAATGAAAGGAGGGTGTTCAACCACCAACGATCAACAGGATCACTAGGGATTCACGGGATAATTTGTGTTAGGAACCAAAAGACAGCCGCTAGGGGAAAGCCCCGACACTACCACGAGGCAAATGCCTCCCCAAGCCACCATGGAGATACGCATCGGGGAAGAAAAAATCTCGAACAACCCCCCTAGGCATGCGCCAAGGAAGGGCCATGCTAGAATCAGTTACAACTTCGATGGCAATGAATTTATTTTATACCAATTATTCAAGCTCTTTTAGCTTATCTTTTATTTTTTTCCTAGTAATTATTGTGCCTTTTTTTTTATTTGTTTTACTTATTTTCCCTTTAATTGTGTTTTTAGGTATATGGGAGAGGATTGGTGCGAAAAGGGATAAAGGAAAAGGGATTGAAATGAGCAAGAAATGTCCAAGGAACCAATAGGAATTACAGAGAGTCTGGCGCCCACTGTTGGTTGATTCTTTCAAGTGCACAAATCGTAATAAGTAATAAAGTGATGGAAATGTGTGTCGAACCACGAGGATTGTAGAAGATAAGTACCAAGTTTAGTGAACTCAAGTGCAATTTGGTCAAATAACTGATGGCATCAATTCCTACACTAAATACGGTGATAAATGTATCCATGCGAAGTACTCTTTTTGGTATTTTCTGTTTACTAGGCACAAATTAAAGGATAACGTCTCTTGGAGAAATATCAAAAGCAATGACTTCACCTCTTAATGCATTTTGGGAAGTTTGTTTCTTAGCTCGGCTGTTAGATTTGAAGCTTAGTTGCCCACTAGGTTCTTGTCTTTAGTTATTAATTTCTCTCGAGTAATAGCTCCTCTTATGCGGTACGTAGGCACTCATCTCTCAAATCTCGTGCCAAAGCATACCAAGAATTGCTAACTCATAAATCCTTTCTTAGTGGGTTCACAATCATCTCTTGAATCTTGTGCGGCCTACTAAGAGGCTTTAATCTCATAAAATTCGCGCACAGTGGCACATTTTCCATTAACACTCATCTTTTGAATCTCTCCAATCTTGAACGAAGCCTATGTACTAATACATGGTCGTCAAGCACATGCAAGTTAATAATAAAGTGCAATAAAACTAAATAACTTTAACATCTTATCTAACAACTAAACATTCAAAACAACTCCCAAAAATACACAAATGGCTACATCACGGCCTAGAATATGGATTTAGCTCATGCTCGATACACGAGCTTTAGAAAGACAAACAAATTTGGAGTTCATAGTTCAAGAAACACCCTTGGTTGAATAATGGAGTCGCAGGAGCTCCTCCCTTCTTCTCCTCAAGAGTTCTCTAGTGTCTTCTCGTCTTTGGTCACCTGCTTCTTCTCCCCGATATCGCAAAATGGATGAAATCTTTTTCTTTTTGTGGTGACAAATTGTTGGCTTCCAAGAGAAGCTATTGGGTAGATATTTTCTCCTAAGTAAGGGTAGACTCGTCCATCCTTTACTTCATGTGCACGCAGGGTTTGTGTTTTTTCCTACCAAAATATGAAGTGGTGTTCCGACTAGAATTGCAACAAGTAGGATTTGGGGCTATGACCTTGTGATTTTTGTCATTCATCCTCTATTTATGTCTTTATGTGACCAATTAATTGAAATCTTGCAAAATAAGAGAAAAAATGTATGAAATGTACTTTTATCTTTTGAGGATTTGCGAGATCTAAGCATAGAAGTCAGTTATAAGTTGGTACAAAACCCAATTATCACTCACCTACATAGATTTGGCACCTGCCTGGAACACGTAGACAGTGGTCGTAGTGAATTTGGTGCCCACCATGGACCATCAGTAACTTGCTAAGACAAACTTTGGCACCAGCCAGGATGAATTCAGCGCATGCCACCAACCATCAAAATTTCTCCAGAGTAATTCTGGCGTCTGCCATGATGAGCACGAAACCCACCACCGACCATTAGAAGCTCTCTAGAGTAATTTTGGCGCTCACCACAATGAGCCCAACACTTACCACCTATCATCAGAAGCTCTCCAGGGTGATTGCGGCGCCCATGAGGATGAGCCACGTTCCCACTACATAACTTCAGTAACTTGCCAAGGGAGAATTTGGCGCCTGCCAAGCCAAGCCAAGCCCCACGCTTGCCATCAACTAGGAGGAGCTCCCTAACAATGTTTTGGGCGGTCGCTAAAGACAAGTAGGCTCCTGCCTGTGACGAGCAGAAGCCACGCTCTAGTGTTTCTGGCAACCACCACTTTCCTTCATGCACTTGCCATTGCAAAGATTTTTTGCCTTGGTTAGATAGTTATAACCTTTAGGTACTTTAGTTAACAATCAATCAAACCAATCTTTACTTGCTTTCATTTTGCATTTTTATTCTAGGTTTTCAATAACTTAAGTCGAGTTACCCCGAGTCCTTGGCGGATTCGACCTCTTGAATTAACTCATTGATCCTACACCGATCCGTACACTTGAGGGTCATTACTACGATAGGCTTAGAGACAAGTTCTCTAACAGTCTATTAAGTTTTTGGCGCTGCTGCTTGGGACTTGGGTTTCTTAGCTTTGTTATCGTTTACTTTTTTCTTATATTTCTTTTCTTTTCTTTTCTCATCTTGTCTCTAATCCTCTCTTTGTTGCTAATGTTTCCTTGGGTGACCAGAGGGACAATGGAACAAGGAAAACCCCTGTTGACTTGAGACTCCATATTTGCCGTTTTGGTCAGTTTGAAGGAAAGCCTTTCCATGAAGCATAGGGATGATTCAATGACCTAGTAGTCCAATACCCTCATCAACGATTTCTACTTCACCTCATGTTCGAGTTCTTCTATGATGGCTTGGACCGGACCTCATTAGTATATGGTTGACCATGCAGTTGAGGGTCCATGCTTGGCTTAACCGTAGAAGAAGTTTTTGAAAATTTTCAAGTACTTGGGGCAAACTCTCAGCAAGTTAATTTTCCTTGTTGGGCTAGGCTATACTGAGATATTAAGTTGTTTCCTTGATTTAACACTCGACTATCCACGTCAGTTGGGCTCAATTGTGGACTTTCGCCCAACTTATGTTTTCGCAAGGTGACTAGGTCCATACTCCTACAATCCCAAGATTCTAGCAATTTCCCAAAGGAATAATCTACAACACAATCCACAGAATCTTGTTCTAAATCAGTAACATAGGTAGATCTAATTGGTTGCCTTACCTCGAGCAACACAATCGACGAAGACAAGTCTAATATTTTTGGTAGGTCATCAGGTAACCATTCCTCAGGCCATACAACTTGTGATGGGATTGATTCGTTCTTTTCTGACTCCTGCAACTGTCCCCCGGGAGCCTGAGTCCTCTGCAACTCCAGCACCAAGCATAAATCCTTCCTTACATTCGAACATTCTAGATTACCACTTAGTATAGCATCTCATTCACTTCTATTATCATGACTGTCCAACAGGGAAGGCCATTATTCCTCCCGAGGTTTCCATACTCGACTTTGTCTCACCCCGTACTGACAAAACCCCACTTGCCCAAAGAAGGATAAAAAGGACTATGTTCTTCTACAACCTGGACAAAAAACTTTGCCTCCTCTATAATTACCTCCAATGTCTGAATTATCAGTTTGTTTGTACTGGTCAGAATATGTAAACGCCCATACAATATCTCTGATTGCTGGGTGATTTTCTCATCTACCGCAATTAGTGAACCGAGCTATGCTGCAATCTCGACGAAGAAGTTCTCGTACCAACAATGAAGCAGTGTACCTCGCACCTGGATCCACGCAGGTCAAGCCAGATGAATATTTACCAACCTCTAGGGCCTCAGAGAATGCATACATAGTCGATCAGAGGTGGCCACATCTTACAATAAACGTGCTTGGTCCTCTAGAGTTTTTAGTTTCATTAGTACTTCACTACCTTGATATAATCATTATGTATAAGCTATCCTTCACTCAAGGTTCACAAATAGGTCTAGGTCCAATGTCTGTTAAGCTACCTAAATATATCTTGCTTCATGAGAACCGATTATTCTTTAAGGAACAAATTAATCCGACGAATCTTCATTCGTGGATGACTGCCCTCGTTCAAGTACCGAATAAACCTCCCAGGGGAACCATGATTCAACTCCCACCACGAAGAGCACGAGAGATGTGTGAATTCTATCTTGTAGCAAGTATTCTGGATATCTACTTCATTTAGCTCGCAAGATGAAAGGAGTTCAACCTGTGTAATAACAACGAGGTCTTATCGATCAAGTCAAAGAACCAAATGTCATAGACTGAAGTGTCTCAGGATACTCAAGATTCATATAACTTATACGTGATCATTTTTGTGATGTGATAGAAGTATCTTGACTAATGGAGATTAAGATCTCATTATCACAGTCTGATCAGTCCTATGTAGAAGCACTTTTTCACATATAGGGGTCTTCATCTATAAGATGCTACACCAATGGCTTGGATCAATCATTTCCTTCACATTATTTCTGGACATCTCTAATGGTCATGAGTAAAAGGTCATTAGCCCCCTTGTACTATGCCTATTAGTTAATTTACTCCCCTATATTTTCAAAAGAGCTACTTTACCCCCTGTACATTAAAAAAAACCACTGCCCCCAAGAAAACTTCACGCGCAGTTATGCGACTGAGAAAACTGTTATTAGGTGGAAAAGTCAATTTTACCCTTCGTTGCCAACCGGCAAAACTTAAAACACGCACAATTCTGCCAGCCAAAACAATTTTCTCCACCCTTCCCCGCCCCCTTCCATTTCAGAAATCCGACCAACTATGGCCGAGGTGAATGAGGCAATTCAAGACTATGCGTGTGCTATTGCAATCCGACCAACTATGGCCGAGGCTCATGCTAATTTGGCTTCAGCTTACGAAGATAGGTACTTCCTTTCATTGTGTAAACTCATGACCTCTTTTCTTAGATTGGGGAAATGCTATTTTGTATACACGCCCTTGGGTTAGGTAGCCAGCATTATTTGTTTGGAAGCAACAAGTAAAATATCTATCTACTTTTATCCAGCCTTTCTATGTCTTCAGTGATGTTCCTTTTTATTAGATCTTGTATTGTTGATTAGTAAAGCATGTGCTTTGTATTTTGGGTTTGGTTACCTGCAGTGTGTCATGTTGAAGCTGCTATTAAAAGCTATAAACAAGCCTTGCTTCTGCTTCCAGACTTCCCGGAGGCGACATGCAACCTACTCCACACTTTGCAGGTACATAGACAACTCAATTTCAATGGTTTTTCTTTCTGAAGTTTGGGTTGTATTTAGCCATTAAACCAAGTTCTGTTTACCTGAACAATGCCTAGAATTATCCATTCTATGCAAAGACTGATGTCTTCATGGTCTTT
>JAOWBN010190623.1:0-15800 GCA_028565015.1 Pinguicula moranensis | reverse complement strand
ATCATAATTTATTACCATCAAAATGCAATAATAATTCACGGTCTTAAAATGTAATAAAAATAATTTTATTGCTAAAGGAAAATAATCATAAAATAAACTGATTTCGTTTTCATGCTAGTTTTATTTTATTTTATTCATTGATTTATTTATGTATTATTTTTTATTTATTTTATTTTATTTTTTTAATCACCCAGAACTAACTAAAAACAAACAAACAATAATTTGAAAAAAAAAAAAAATAATTCCGATTTTATGCTAATCCATAAACATCTGATTTCATGCTAATCCATAAACACCTGATTTCATGCTAATCGGTTACGTCCGTAAGTATCACGTAAGCATTAACTAGGATTGTCCAAATAATTTTTCTGAAAAATTTTCGGAAAAACATCCGTACACATCATGACAAGAACGTGATGATAACTGTTAATCTTTGTAACTATTCCACAATACAAGAACGTGATGTAACTGCTAATATCCATAACAGTAACTAAGATATATATATATATATATATGTAAACTGTAATCAACTGATTACATATATATGTATATATAAACTGTAATCATCACTATATATATATTATATATATATAATCACGTGTATATATATATATGTAATTTGGAAAAAAAATAATAATCGAACGTGTTGCAACTGGCAAGTAACAGACGTGTTTATACATTGAAAAACACAATCCTACAAAATTCTCTATACAAGTGATATGCAGATAGTTTTAAAATAAATCTGATATGCAAGTTATGACTTCAAAATCATGCACCGAAAAGCATAATCAAGTAAGAAAACAAAAACGAAACACATAAATTTGAACAAGTTCTTCGTAGTTTAAAGAAAAAGGGAATAACCAGCCAGTTCTTGAATATAGCATATCTATAGTAAATCAATAAGAACGTAGATATGATTTACTATAGATAAAGAAAACCTGGAGAGAACTGAACTGGAGAGATCTGGAGACGAGAGATCGGGAGAAGAGCAACTCGTGCTGATAACGTATTGTAAATTAAGAAATCTGCAGAAAAATAAAAGACGGAATATTAGAAGGATCGTGAAAGGCGTAAGTTTTATTCTCTGTAGTGCCTTTTTATATAAGGTAGGGACCGATTACAAGAGTTTGTATCTCTATAAAACTGTATCAATCACTATATCTATAACATCATACACATTTTGATGTATGCGACTTAGACACATTTTTCTATGCGCAAGCGTAACCCGTTTGCATGTGTGCCCATCTTTGAAGTTAAATCTTGGTTCCTCCCTCCCTCTTTAACCGTATTTCGTTTCTTCTTTTTGAGGGCTTGAATTAGAACAAAGCAGCAAATCCCTAATCCGATGAAATTCAAACCTCCACCGAAGAGGAAGAAAGTCGAACCCCCTACTGCCTGGTAATGTTATGACAACCTTTGATACTTCGATTATGCTGGTTTACAAGAGATTCTAGGATTATTCAAATGTCCAACGTAGTGCTGGTACCAATCCATAGGATACCTTTGTAACAGAATTGCAATTGTTACCTCTTAAACCATTGTTAGTTTGCAGTATTTTATTATTTATTTTCGAATTTCTAGAATTTCCTCCGATTGGCTTGTGGTCCATGAATATTGGATGTTATCATTGGGTTTATTAGTGCTCATCTTTTCTTGAATTTTCTGCATTTTTGAGGATACCCTGGAACAATGTTGCTATTTGGATGGTCATTAGGTCACCTAATTTCTTTGTAACTTATGGTGCTAGCATATCAGAATCAACGGGGGTTGATGTCTCACCATACGGAAAAATACAAGCAGATAGTAACCTCGTGAGGCAATCAACGGTAGTTAATGCCTTCTAATTATTATTGGTTAGTCATATGTACTTTTGTACTGTTTGTGATTTAGTCATCTTATACATGGTCGCGTCCAGGTTCAAGGGCAAACTGACCCTGCCAACCCAATGATCCAGCAGGGAAAGGCATATGCGATGGCTCAGGTACAGCAAGATGGTTGCACTGGGAACTTTCGGTTATTTGATTCACCATTTGGAAACTTTCTCGTCCCTGTGATTCCAAGTCGGGCAGAGCTTGGTGGATGACTTTTTTTGTCTAGTTTTTCTTGTGTAGCACATTCTTTAGTGAATATATGACTCTATTTTCTTAATATGGTAAGATGTTTGATGCTGTCTTGGATTGAACATGGTCTAGATGCAGCATGCTCTTTTTGTTCCTAAGTAGGTGTGCCCTTAAATGTCATAGCAACGTTATTATTGTTGCATATGGATTTTAGGTGGAAATAGAACTAGTGAAAGACTTTACCGAAGTGTGTTTTTGATTGGTTTGATCAAGCTCAATATATGTGTTGTATAACTATGAAGCCAATAGAGCATTGAAATGTTAGATATTTTGGACTGTATCATGAAGGTGGTGGTAAAGTGGTTATTTTTTGCTCACGTAACACAAAAAATATGAACAAAACAAAAGTCTACCACTGGTTGTTTCATTTCCTTGGAGGCAAATTAGACTCCAAAGTACTATTTCTTGAGGATGGAATGTTAGTGTAAGCAATTTAAACATGAAAAATGTAGCTGCTGTCTAAAGAAAGTTGAGACTTATCTTAAAAAGACTTCCTATTGGCTGCTTATGCAAACTCTTCTTTCTCGAATCCATTCGAAAAATTGAACTAAGATTATGCAGAGGTGACTTGAGGTTCATCTGCTGAAGGATGTATGATTTTGAATTAACACTGTTGTTCATAGCAGAAGATTCTAAAAATGGGTAAGTTTTCTCTGATTCTTCCTTTCAATTTTCTTTTATTAGTCCTTTCAGTCTTATTTTTTGAGATTTATAGATACAAATTGCAAAGTGTATATAACTGTAAGATGGAGAATGAGGATCTGTTTATCAGATGAGCTTCTCTTGTATCCTGTCATATAAGGACTATGAAGACTCTATACATGTGAACTTCATATCAAATGTTTGCATGTACACTGTCATCACATTCTTCAGGTCGATTCATTTTTTAGTTCCGGAGTAGAGGAACAAAATCATGCTCACTCCCATCACTTTTTGCCCCTGATGGCAGCATTTTGCTACACCGGATCAAGATTTGCAGACATCCTTCATTTGTGACCTGCTTGAAGGGGTTTTGCCTGTGCAGATCAATCCCAGCGTACAGTATTAATTTCTTCCATGTATTGAGATTCCTTTATGTCTTCATCCAATGCATCCAGTGTTGGTTTTCCCTGCCGAACATGGTGCCATGCCCACTCCGCAAGGGAAGGCCACCTATCTCCATTATGAGCCTCCCTCCCAGTTATCAACTGGAGAAGGATGACACCAAAATTGTACACATCAATCTTCTCGTTCACTCTTCTTGTTTGAGCATACTCTGCAAAAGGTTTGACTGTTAAATTAGATTTTGCATGGTATATCCTTCGTGTTCAATATGGTAACTAATCAAATCCATTACCATTTGCAGGGATAGTGCACAATCTTAAAGTCATTATTAGGAGGGCCTGTTGGTAAACTCGGGACACTGTCGAACTCCCATTACCGTCAGGCAGCCCAAGTTATTATGGTTAACCGCCATCAGGCTGCACAAGTAGATTTGGTAAAGAGGGATAGAAGCCTACCAGGAGCCATGTATCCAAGTGAGCCAGCAACAACTGACATGGTATTTGGCTCTCCATGCTTAATCATCATTCTTGCCAGGTCAAAATCTGCTATATTTGCTGAACTCCGAGTCTTAGAGGGCATTGCTTGATTTTACATCGCGATGAATTATAGGAGTTGAGCAGTCATGGTGCATATAGCGAAGCCCTTGAGCAGCACGAACTGCTATCTGCAGCCTCTTTGGCCAATCTAAGACCACATAAGGATGAATTGCACTTGTTAAAGTGTATGGTCTCTTTTTCCCATGAAGCCATCTATCTAGACTGCGGTTTTCCATATATTCGTAGACGAGTAGCTTTGAATTATCCCCTGAAATGCAGCAAAGTAGTTTCACTATGTTTGAGTGTCGAATGGTGCTCAAAATCCCAGCTTCTGCTAGAAACTCCTTCTCAAGCTTCTGATCCAATCCAATTTCACGTTGTTCCAGATCTTCTTAACTGCTACATATTCTCCTGATCTGTGCAACGGAACACGATACACACGCTCCCTGATCCGCCCTTCCCTGTTACATTTTCGTCAGTCAAACTGGGCAGAATGATGGATTCAGTCAAATTCAGCCTCTGGAATGACGTGAACTTCCAGTTTGAGTCTGATATATGCTCTGCCATTCTGTAACTTCTGAACACAGAATCTGCATAGAAATGCCAATAGAAGCGCGACTGCTGTTACTTGACACGATGGCAATGAAGTGTGATGAACGATCTGTCAATTTCCTCCTCGTTTCAGCACAACTGGGCAGTCCTACTGATGGGATATCAGAAGAGAGTCAGGTTGTCCAAGAAACTGCCGGCGAAAGCTGCGTTCTCAAACTGTGCCGGGATTCTCCCTGACAGGCGATTTGATGAGAGATTGAGCAAAGAGATCCTCGGTCCAATATCAGGAGGAATTTGGACTGAGAATTCATTTCTTGGCAGGTCTAAAGATGCAAGGTCTGACAACTGGCCTAAAGATGCTGCAATTTCACTGAGAGTTGATTTCGACTGAGATTCAAAGTCATGAGTGATGTCCAGTTGTTGATTGTTGATGGAAGTGGACCAGAAAGCTGATTGGCATCTAGCAAAAGAGTTGATAAATGTGGAAGAACAGTGAATGCTTGTGGTATTGCACCACTTAACGAGTTGTTGCTTGCCTCAAAAACTATCAATGTCTCCCCAAAACTGATTGTTTATCAACTCAATCTGCGATAAGTTCGGACCGATTTCTTCTGAAAGCTGACCAGAAAGCAAGTTGTTGCTCAGCATCAACGTTGTTAAATTTGTTGATTTCCACAAACCATCAGACTTTGCCCGAAAGAGCGTTGTCATGAACTTGAACAATTGTCAAACTGTTGCAAACACTAAGACAATCTGGGAGTTCACCTATCAGATTGTTTTCAAAGGCTATCACTCCAATCAATGCTTTGTCTTTGCACAGATGTTTGGAAGTTCACCCGAAAATTGGTTTGACGAGACTTGGAAGCTTCTAAGGTTTGAATATATCCCAAACTCCGATGGCAGGGGAACAGAGAGATTATCGTTGAATATCAAAAAATCCATTAGCCCTGGCAATCTGCTAATGCTTATTGGTACTCCGCCAGACGGTTGAAAAACAAAGCCAAACCAGTTAGGCTTGTCAATTTTCCGAAATCATCCGGGATACTCCCGATCAAAGAATTGTTGGACAGAGCAATAATCTGCAAATTTACTGATTCAGTGGTCTGATAATCGAACCAGACAAGTTGTTCTTGTATAGATATAAGAAAGTTAACTTGCCAGATAAGTTGTTCTTGTATAGATATAAGAAAGTTAACTTGTTTAGAAGAAATAGGCCTTCTGGGATACAACCATTCAAGCTATTAACCGATTAAAATTTTCCAGAGCAGACATATTCTCAATACCATCAGGTATTTGTCCAATCAAATTTGCTGCAGTCATCTCAGTGAATGAAGGGATTGTAGCTCAAATCAAGCTCTTCAAGATTCAGAAGGTTTGCGATTTCTGCCGGGAAAGAGCCATCAAATAAGTTGGACATCAGATGAAGACTCCTACGCCCCGGCAACCTCCAAATAGCAGGTGGGATATCACCCGTGAAGTTGTTGAGATCCAACTTCAAGACTTGAAGCTGCAGTGAAAGCCTGCTTATGTCGTCCGGGATTGTACCAACGAGATAGTTATAAGAGAGGTCCAAGTACTCAAGCATAGAGCAATTGTAGAGAACAGTTGGGAAGTCCCCATGATGGAGTTCGAATTGAGATCTATATAGGAGAGGTTTTTGAGGTCACATATCGAATGGGGGATTGCGCCGGCAATGATTCCATTGATGATAGAAAGGCCGGTGACTGAGGCGTCCAGTGGGTGAGGGATGGCGGACTGGCCCATTGTTGTTTAAAACCAAGGAGAATGTTCTGTTCTTCATTCTGATCATTGTTTTGTGTGTTTGCAATGAAGGGGATAGTAAAGAGAAGAAAGGTGAGGACCTGGAAGTGCATACTGCAGATGGACACAAACTTCGGAAGAGTTTTGGATGTTGGCTACAATAATATGATTATGATGATATAATGTGAAACCAGACGCAGATGAGATGCTTCATTTTCATCTTGTGGGTGAATGAGTTGGATGTTCGTGGTGCTGAATAGAATGGAAACAAGTCTGATAAAGTTATTATCAGCCTGTTGAAGTTGACTTGAAAAGCTGAAGGTTGAGTTGAAAGTTCAAACTTCAAACCACCCCCTAATTATAGATGGGCAAAATGACCCGGACCACCAAAAGCACGGCGGGTTAAGGTCGTGCCTGGGTTGCAAAAATGCGACATGTGGCATGGTGGGCCTGATTAAGTTTTCGGCCCTACGGATCAGGCGGTGGATCGCTTAGTCAGACTTGTCGAATTAATAAAAAATAAAACAAAAATAACATGTTGTGCATGACCTAAAGGGCCGGCTTAGCGGGTGCACAGACCCCACTGTGCTCGCAGGTCGGGCACAGAGAGTTATAAAACAAATAAAAAAATAAAAAAAAATTAAAAAACAATTCGAAATATTTGAACCAAAATTTAAAAAAGAAACAAATTTGAAAATTGTTGGGAAAAAATATTTGAACCAAAAAATTGTTAAAAAAAACCACTATTAAAATTCATTAAAATTCTATTTTTAAAATAAATGAAAAAATTGAAAAACTCGGCAGGTGGCACGTGTCCCGCCGTGCGGGCCATTGGTCAATTAGGCCCATCTCGCCTAAATCGAAATCGGTTTCAAAAAAATTAAAATAAATAAATAAATTTTGAAGTTAGGTGCTTCATACCAAAACCCTACATTTGATCAACGACGCGTATGAAGAAGTCTGGCACGAATCCTTGCATCAACAAGTTATGCATCATGACCCTGGATCGGGCACAATCTTGCATTACAAGGATGGTGACGCAAGGACGGTCAGGAGTAGGGCTATGTAATGGTAGTGGCCATAGCGGGTACCGCCTACCGCTACCGATAATGTTATAGTAATAGATGGGGTGGTGAACTATGCAATCTGTTACCTCATTAACGCTACCTCCATTGTGATAGCAAAGCGATTACAACCTCTGTTGTGGTAGAGAACCTCCTTGCTCCCGGCGTTGCATTCTTTATATCCTTCGAGCACTCCTTCTGGCATGAAATATCCTTTCAATTTCTAGGTCTCCTTCACCAATAATATCGGCTCCAAAGTTTGAAATTCAAAAAAAATAAAATTAAAATTAAAAAAAGGCAAGCGGCCCATCAGGCCGTATCGCCAAAACCGAATTCTTATTCAAAAAAAAATTAAAATTTTTGAAAATGCCCATCGGCCCCAACGGCCCAAACAGTTTAAATTTCAAAAAAATAAAAATTAAAAGGCATGGCGTGCCTAAGAGATATATTTTCGAAAAAAATTACAAAATTATAAATTCGGATTTTACGGCTATAAATAGACATGTTCTGGTTCATTTTTTTACACAGAATTTTTCTATCTCTTGCTTCTTATTTTCTAGTATGGCAAGTATTCTCTCGTAATTTTATTTCAATTCATTTTATTTCGCATTTTTTGTATTCTATTCGTTTTATACTCCACTAATATCAAAGAGAATTATTATTTCTCTACATGATTTCGATGTTGATATTGATTTAATAATTTGCTCGAGATGGATTTTGACCGGGTTTGAAGGCGGAGTAGACGGTAACACCATCGTCAACAACGACTCGTAATAAGCATGCACGACCACCCACTTATCCTCAAAGTCATCCTCCGCTTCCGATGGCTCGGCAAACTAATGAGCAACAGCAAGCTCCTCCTAAAATCGTGAGTACTTCTCGAACTTTTACGAAATTTTTCAATAAACTTCCAAATTCAAAGAGGGGACCCGATTATTTTTTGGGGAAATGCCAATTATATTCAAAAGCCTTTCAACACAAAAAAAGGTACATTTTTAAGTAATTTTTTGTAGATCTTTTTTTTTTTAAATTCTAATTTTTTAAATTTATATTTCTTTATATAAGTGGGGGTATGGCTCATTTTCGAGACATGTACTAACAAAACACCCACAAGAGGCTGATTTTGATCTTACACAAAACCAATTGTCTAATGCTTGATCCGATGTTGAAGCATAATCCGAAGGTACGTCTTCTAGCACCCAATTATTTCGCTATAATCCTTCTAGAAATAGGGAAAATCTAGTAGACTTAGTTTGTTCAAAATATCTTCCATTTAATTTTGCTGAAAGTTTAAATTTAGAAACTTATGTGTGTACGTGTTTACAACCCGCATTTTTCAAAGTTTTACGTAAATTACACACTAGCGATATAGGAAAAATAATTTAATAAAAGAAAAAATAAGTTGTGTCTTTTTTTTTCATCTTTTGATCATAAAATTTTCATATGTAGTGATATATGGTCAGATCGTGGCCAAACGCATAGCTAAGTGGGCGTCATTTATCACTGAATAGATACTGAGTGGAACATACAAAAAAGAGTAATGGCATTTCGTTTGTTTGATGATGTACACACCGCTCAAAACTTAACTTCTATGCTTATATTAATTTTGGAAAAATATAATTTAAAAAGCAAAGTATATAATATGTCTTTTGGTAATGCATCTAACAATGATGCAAGTATAGAAAATTTAAAATTATTATGCGATGCTACATTTCGTGATCATTTTTTTCATATTCATTGTATATGCCAAGTTATTAATTTATGCGTACAAGACGCTCTTAAAACTATAGATTAATTGTTAACCCAATTAGACGTACTGTAAAGTTTTTGTTGAGTAAACCTAGGGTATTAAATATTGGTTAAATTTTGTAAAGAAAATAATATTAGACCAATAGAATTTTCTTTAGACGTGTTTACCCGGTGGAACTCCACATATATTTTACTTCAACAAATCGTACCTTATAAAGAACTATTGATTAGTTTTATGAATAATAGATATATATTTAAACACTAGTGATTGGTTAAAGTGTGAAAAACTCAATTATTATGATATGTATATAAACCAACGTCTCACCTAATTGTACCTATTTGTGTGAACGTAGGGGTCATTATAATGAGTTTTAGAAATGAACCTAATTTCACAACTTGTATAGATGTCACTACGGAAAAATAGTGTAAATATCTTTTAGAAACACCATCACTTCATCTTTTTGCCACCGTTTTGGACTACCGAATAAAATTAGAAGGTTTGAAAAAAATCCTTAAAAGATTATTTTGATGATTTTTTAAAAATGAGGAAGGAGAACGCGTTGTCGATTATAAGACTATAATTGAAAAAGTCGAGTCTTTCTTAAATGGATTATATGAGAGTATCAAACCAAATTCGGTATTCCTGTGCAAACCCGTAGGAGTGAGAATACCTTAAGTAATGGTGCGTCTATAACAACAATGCTAGGAAGATGAAAAATATAATAAAATCTCTATCGAAAGGCCCTAGGTCCTCGTCAAATTCCACTATCGTGGAACTTGATACTTATCTAACGAGTACCTCTGAGATTGCTCAGATAGGTGATGATTATGGCTCATACTGAGATTTCGATATTCTTTTTTGGTGGAGGAGCAAAGCCAAAGATTTTCTGGTGTTATTGATGATTGCGAAGGAAGTTCTAGCATGTCCGATTTCTACAGTGGCCATCGAATAAGCCTTTAGCAAGAGATAATACATTTTAGACGACTGACTTCAAACTTTCATCCGTTCAACTTATAATTTTAGGCATGCCTGAATGATGGGATACCTGTTTCGCGAAGAACACAAGAACATGCACAATGTAACAAAGAAAATGCATTCGCTATCGGGGATCCTGATACGATACCGACGAGTAGCATGAGTCCAAATAACAATGAGGAGTAAAGGGTTGTCGGTTTCTTCATTAGGTGAGCAAAGTAAGAAAATTACGTGTGCTTTGATTCATTTATGCATAAAAAATAAATGATACGTAGACAACTTAAATATAAATGTTGTATTTATAGTTAAGCCCAAGCCCTCTTATATATATTTTTAGTTTATATAAAGTTAATAAAGTTTATTCAGTTTATAAACTTAAATTTATACTACTCAACTCAACGTACCCAGTATATTACCAACTAAGTTGGTGTCTGGGGGGTCAGATGTACGCGGCCTTACCCTTATAATTATACATCTTTCTAATCACTGACAATGTAAATTTGCAATTACAATTTTTTGTGTATCATTAGATGCAATATTTCAAGTGTAGTTGAAATTTTTTTAGATCATCAACCGAGATGCACTAAATTTAATAATTATTTTCATTCGTAGCATGAAGATGGTATTCCATTATTCTTCAATTATTTCTTAAAGATTGTATCTTTCTGTAAGAACCGTCCTTTAT
Source organism: Pinguicula moranensis (assembly GCA_028565015.1). Lineage (NCBI taxonomy): Eukaryota > Viridiplantae > Streptophyta > Magnoliopsida > Lamiales > Lentibulariaceae > Pinguicula > Pinguicula moranensis. Next base: position 5,313 of record JAOWBN010190623.1, on the reverse strand, counting down.
TTCATCACATGAAGATTGAATCTCGTTTGATGCAAAACTTAATGACTCTTTTAGGAGTCTCTTATGCATTGTGATGCTAATAAGATTTTGATTCTTTGAATTCTTATTATGGTCTTAGAAATTTGGCTGCAAGTATTTAATTTGGGAGATCTATAAATTATTGTTCCTGCTTTAAGGGAATTACATCATATATTAATTTCATAAGTAAAATTACTAGCAATGTTATTAAGCTCAAACAACAATGTCATTATTGTATTGAAGGCCACGAATGGTAGTATTCTTTACATATACAGTACTCTAAATGTAATATTACTGGCAAAGTTTTTTTTGGTATGCTATTAGTTGGCAAAGTCATTAACAGATTTGACTTGTAACTCAAACAACAATGTTATTATTGTATTGAAGGCCACAAATCGTAGCATACTTACTTCACAATACAGTGCTGTATCTAAATGATAGCTTTTCTCGTTTCACTTGCTGATCGGTAGAATTCTTTTTCATTCGGTAATATTCTAGCAATATGTTATAGCATTATCAGATTATGAATGGCTTTATTTGTTGGTAAAGTCCTTTGAGTACTAAGTTGTTCTTATTTAACAAACCAGAAATAGGTGGAACTGTATATGCAAGTTTGATATATGATATGCTGCTTTTGATAATTATATGACATGCTGCTTATTGCAAGTATATCCTTGTATCTGTAAAATATATTTATCATATTCTCATTATCTAATAAGGTACACGAAGGCATTAGATGCTATCAAAAAGCTTCACAAGGACCAAGGGCAGGAGATAAAGGGTTATAAACTGAAATTGGAGCATCTGCAGACACTGAAGGATGCTGCGTTTAAGGTTCTTACTAGTTTCCTAGTGCATTATGCTACTGGACATAATCAAGAATGATTATAAACTACTTGGATAGGCTTTTTCTAAGATTCGACTTCTTGAGCTATCAGTTACCAATTCTTCTGAAAATTCTGGCGGTTTTGGCAAGCATCGGCAAACTATAATGTATGGGTTCACTGCAGAACAGAAAGTTGATTGTTTTATAACTTCTGGTTACTGGAATGATCCTTTCTTCCCTATTATTCTTTTAAATTAGTGAAAAAAAAGAGAGTCCTGACTGCATGAATCCATGCCCTCTTGTAAAGCTTGCCAACTATAAAGCAATGAACTGTGGCCTGTTTCATTTGAATCCATGCAGTATAGCTGAATGTATAGCTCATCAAGCTGTGATACATATTTTTGGGTAGTACTCCTGTAAACTTTGTCAAGGATCATTGTATTACGAGTAAGTTTCATTCTAGAGGGCTCTTATATTCTTCAGTACACATTGACTTGTTCATTTTTGAAGTTTTAAATGAGTAGAACTTATGAATTTATACAACCATCTTCTGTAGAGAATGTATTTCACCATGTGCAAGTTTCATTCTTGAGGGCTCTTATATTCTTCCGTACACATTGACTTGTTCATTTTTGAAGTTTTAAATGAGTAGAACTTATGAATTTATACAACCATCTTATGTGGAGAATGTATTTCACAATGTGCATCAGGATTAAGTTGAAGGATTTTTCTAGGATAGAAACATTCAACCACTGTTGTTTGAAGTTATACTAGTTATTATGGTTAGGTGAAAGAACAATTAGATAAAAAAATCTTCATGAAAATCTTCTTTTTACTTTCTGCAAAAAGTATGTAGTATTGTCATGAAATGAAATATTTAATACAGTCCCTTTCTTTTATTCTCCCTGTCGACAATGCTAGCGAAAGCAATGGGACCCAATGAGATCAAATTTTCATAACTAATCCTTGCATTAGATGGCAAGAGTTTTTTTTAAAATAAAATTACTGCATTAACATAAAAGCCCCAAGAGGGTCAGAATCCTGTTACAAATTCCAAAAAATTTGGACCTAACTTGCTTCCTAAGGTACATAGTACATCATTTAGTTAAACTGAAAATTAGGCAGCCCCCATTTCTCTGTCCTAAGCTGTCCCTTTATTTTCTGTGGTAGATCTTGTGGCTGCTAGCACATCCGCAATGCTATTCCCTTCTCTGGTGCTGCACATGAACGTGCAAACCCTTCATTTCAGCAACCAGTTCCTCCCATACTTCCCATAACCTCCAGGCATCACATGTATTTGTTAAGATCCAGTTGCATAGCAGTAAGGAGTCAGATTCCAGTTCCACATCCTTCCAGCCCTTTAGGTGGCAGATCCGTAGTCCCTGGATTGCAGCTCTCATTTATGCTTCATTGTTCGTCATATGTCCAAGGAATTCCAAAAAGGCAGCAACACAGTCACCCCTAGAACCCCTCATGACACCCCCACATTCTGATAGTCCCGGGTTGCCCTGGCTGCTCCCAGCTCCCATTTGTGTTCAATTTAATCCATCCTTTGAGCAGGTTTCCGCCAGCGAACTAGTGTTGTTCTTCCTTTAACCTTCCACTTAGTTTGTATGTTCAGCTGCCTCAGAAGAGGAGCATCATGGACCTGCATATAGAAATTGATATTAGCTCCACCAGTAATCTGAGCAATCTGGCTATTTACCTCTCTCCATAGTTGTTCTGTTGAAACCTTCTCTTCAAACCTAGCTCTGCTCCGAAGACACCAAGTTAGTATAGTAGGTATTATTGATGTGAGAAAGCCTCTTAACCTGTTCTTCTCTGCCATTCCACTCCACTGTTTAATCCTTTCCTTCCAAGATCCTGGATGAGCAAAAGATCTCCTGATCAGAGTAGTTGATCTGTTCCACACTTCCTTTGCTAGGTTACTCCCCGAAAGCACATGGTCCATTGATTCTTGTTCTCTGTTTTGACAACAATGGCATGCCGATGCAAGTTGTACTCCTTTCCTAGCAACCCGTTCATCCGTTGGCAGGTTGTTCCAGGCTTTCCAAGCACTGACAACCATCTTAAGGGGCAACTTCTTGTTCCATATCATTTCTGATTCACGCATTTGGTCTCCTTTTCCTCTAATCATATCCCAGGCCGATTTCAATGTAAATTCCCCATTAGTCTCTGGCTTCCAAATTTGTATATCTTTGATTCCACTCATACTTGGCACCTTTACTGCCTCAACCTCCTTAGTTATCTCTTGTCCTACCATCTGGTGCAGCTTCATCTGGTTCCATTGGCTATTTAATACGAAATAAGCAACACATGCATCTTTGTTTGTAATATTCTGGACTCTTCCTGCAAGATATCCTCCTGTTAGCCACTTATCCCACCAAAAATTAGATGGCAAGAGTTGAATAATAGAAGTTGTTCTGAAAGATGTGAATTAAGTGAAAGCCCATCATGCAACATTTTGCCTAAAACCATGGCAGACGGTCCATCTAGTACTACACTGCAGACACCATATTGAAGTGTGAACTACAACTTCAGAAATAAATACAGTTTCTCATTTCATCTTCTGAACATTTTCTTACCTTTACCTGCTGAATAAAGTATTTTTACCTAATTTATTTGCTAATACAAAAACTCATCTCATTGTCATATGGCTTGACCACTATTGATGCTCTTTTTGAAACAATAAGCCGTTGAACTAGATCAAGCAGAGACAAGCTGACATTCTGTGAAATTTTTTGAGAAAACTTGAAGAGTGATTGCTCTATTTCTGCATGTCTTGTCGTAGTACTAAACCTTCTTAAGTTTGTTAGTTACAGCTCTTTTTCTTATTATGGTTTTCAGTGATATTAATCTTTATTGACCTCATTAATTGGCGTGTGTATCCAGCTCAGGGAAAGCATTACCCAGGATCAAGGGAAAACAGATGCATTAAATTGTCAAATACAGGAGTTTGAGATAAAAATTCAGAATATTGACGGCGAGATAAATCATACTGAATTGGTGTTAAAAGACTTACATAAACTACAAGGTCAGATTGCCACGAAGTCCGGAGAAAGAAAATCCAAGTTTGAGGAACTTCAGAGGCGTTATGCAGCACTTACTGAGGAAAATGAAGGTCTGAAAGACTATTGCATGAAAGCTTTTCTTTGTTTTTTGATTTTGTTTTTGAAATGTTCTTATTTTGTTGGAGAATTTCATCTTTCATTTAATACTTTTTCTCAGACACTGATGAAGAGCTAAATGAGTGGAAATCAAAGTTTGATGAACGTATTGCCATTTTGGAATCCAAAATTAGTAAATTGTTGAGGGAAAAAACAGATATTGAGGATAAAAATCGAGTTCTTACTGATGTGATTGGTAAAAATATGAAGGAAGTTGCTAAGCTTCAAGCTGCTGAAGAGGTAAATCTTCATTGCTTTCTTTAGAACCTGGCACTTCACCTTATGCTTCTTGTATTTTTCAGTTCCTGGTATATATCTACTTAATTTATTTCTTCAGGCGCATATATCATTGAAGAATGAAAGGAACTTGGCAATTAAAAGCCTTTTCAGAAAGCACAATTTGGGTTTACTTCCAAGTGAAGGACCCTTTAGTGATGAGGTTGCTTTGGATCTTGCTGGTCGAATACAGTCAAAGTTAAATGAATTTAGCAAGGACTTGCAAGAAAAGAAGGTGCTATCTTTGTCCTGCAGTTGAAACTACATTTAAAAATAATCATTTTGCCCTGTAATATGCTAGAGGGGTCAGGCTAGGCTGTCATGGTTTTGTGATCCTAGGATTGGATGCCACAATAGGCTAGGCTGTCATGGTTTGGTGATCCTAGAAGGTTTTTATGAATGGGGAGCAAAAAATATTTTTTTGGGGATTTTTTTTTCCAAGGGTGGATCAAGCATGAAAAATTATACAAATTGTTTTTGTCCATAAAAACACATAAAATAACGCTTTTTTTTGTTGGCTGATGCACCTAGGATTGGGCACCAAAAATATTTCGACTGATTAGCTTTACTTCCTCCCATATAGTTATTAAACATCAATATGAAAATTTAGGAATGGGTGATGCATTTTTGTTCTCATTCATTGAACTCTATTACTAATCAAAAGAGTTCTGAGAGTTGCATTTGAAAGTAATTACATTAATAAATGCTGATCCCGTAGATCAAGATTGTTGTGCTTTATGCACATAAAGAGATCTCACTTCGTGTTAAAATTCTGTTGCGTGACAGAAACTAGTTATTACAAGATTATACAGGCAGGTGGATTGGGTCTTTTCCTTTAGAGTCTTTGGATGTAGTGATGAGATCCAAGCATCAAGACCCTTGGCTAAGGAGACAACACAAGAGGGAATGGAGCCCGTGCGACTACCTGATGGACCTATCACTAGGTCACGGCTCAAAAGATTCAAAGAAGGTCTTGTGGCCTTCATTCAAGAAGCTTGGGCTGTTGGGAATATTCATGAAGACACT
>JAOWBN010190612.1:0-15801 GCA_028565015.1 Pinguicula moranensis | reverse complement strand
AAAAACTTATATAACTTATTAACTTATAAAAGTTATAAAATTTATTTAACTTATAAACTTAGAAAATTATAAATTTATAAAAGCTATAAAAGATAACAACTTAATATAACTTATAAATTTATAAAAACATATAATTTTATAAATTGACAAACTTATATAACTTATAAAATTATAAACGTATAAAATTTATACAAGTTAATAACTTATAAACTTTATTAAATTATAAATTTTAAAAACTTATATAACTTATAAACTTATAAAACATATATAACTTATAAACTTATAAAAGTTAAAGATTTATATAACTTTTAAACTTTATTATCTTATAAAACTTAAAACTTACATAATTTATAAAAGCATATATAACATATAAAGTTATAAACTTATAAAACTTATATAACTTAATTCTATTTACTTATAAAATTTAAGAACTTATATAATTTGTAAAACTTAAAGTATATATAACTTATAAACTATATTAATTTATAAAATTTAAAAATTTATATAACTTAATAAAACTTAAAATTTATAAATTATATTAACTTATAAAACTTAACAACTTAGATACCTAAAAAATAATTTTGAAAAAGTAGGTTTTAGCGTTTGACCACCGGTTCCGTATTTTTTATTATTAAAAAAAATTGGCCAGTTGAAACCTCCAAAAACCGCTTTTTTGTTTTTATTAATTTTTTTTTAATAAAATCGCCGATTTTAAAAATCTTTGGTTTCAAATCTTAAGCAAACCTTTGACCTCTAACTTTCAAAACAGTCGGATTTTTCCGATCCGATTGCTGTTGGTTTCCCGGTTAATGGTTAAGAATGTCCATCTCTAGTCATATGTGCATCGATTTGTCAGTGATGGAGAATATTGTATCTTTTACTACTTTAACTTCCATCTGGCTACCTGATGGCAGTATTAAGTCAGTAAAACATAGTGGTGATGTGCATCTATTTGAATCAGTGGTTTTGAAATCATGGTTGTATTTGCCAAGCTTCAAATACAACATTTTTCAGTGAGAAAACTACCAAAGTCTTTTGTTTATATATTCCAATTCATGCCTGACTATTGCCTGTTGCAGAACCTTAAAGAATGTTAGATCTTAGTAGTTAGAAAGGTGGTAAGGGATTTGTATATCCTCAACGCTGCTTCCTTTGGTCATGAGTCAATAGCAAGGGTTCAGAATGACAACTTTGCAATATTTGATGTCTTGTTTGAGTCATAATAGAAGTGTTCTTGAAAAAAAAGCTATTAGCAGAGTATGTGTAGTTGTTAGCTCATCCTTACTGCATGATGATAGGCTCGGACATCCATCAAGTGATGTGATGGTTCATGTTGATTTCATAGGGTTGGATTCATTTGTAAAGAAACCCTCTGAAATTTGTGATGTTTGTCCTCTTTCAAAATAATATATATTATCCTTTCCTGACAGCACTCATGAATTTGCTTGTTGTTTTGATCTTATTCATATGGATGTCTGACGACCCTATAAACAGTAAACTCTTAGCCGTTGCCAATATTTCTTAATGATTAGTAGATGATAAAAATAGGTGCACTTGGACAGACTTGTTTAGATTTAAGGAGTAGGTTTCAAAGTTGGTTGAAGATTTTGTTTATTGGGTGAGTAATCACTATCAACGCCCATCAAAGTCATAAGGATAGATAATGGATCAGAATTTGTTAGTTCATGTTGCTCATAATTGTTTGGAAAGACAGGCATTGTTCATCAACAAAATTGTCCATACACCCCTCAGCAAAATGGGATTGTTGAGAGAAAGCATATGTCCTTACTGCAAGTGGCTTGTGCATTGTTGTTCAGATCTAAGTTATTTAAGAAGTTTTGGGTGGAGTGTGTCCTTACAGACACATACCTCATAAACAGATGGTTGAGCAAAATCCTGCAATGGAAGTCACCATTTGAGGTACGTTACAATATGAAACCAAATCTTGATAATCTGAGGATATTTGGGTGTCTATGTTTTGCAGTTGATAACGTTCCAGGCAAGGACAAGTTTAATCCAAGATCACAAGGGGAAATGGACAGAAATGTTACAAGGTTGACATTCCGGCCACAGGAAAAATTGCGATGTCCAGAGATATGCAATTTCATGAATCTATTTTTCTAGCCTTGAGTGACTTGGTAGGAGATGTTCCCATGATGAGTACCACGCTTTGCTGAAGAAGATGAGCAACGCATTGTGAGTAACAGTCCATTGCCATATGATGATCATGTTTTCCAGGATCAAGTTGTTGCACAAACAACATCTGACTCTGTGGATCAATCTGTTGAGAATCACACCATAGCAGAACATCATGAGCCAAGCATGCAACTAGATGTTCCCATTGTGGTTCCATCACATAGGCGCAGTGCCAAACACATAAACCACCATCCTGGCTAGATGATTTTCACACCACATCATCCTGTGCACAAGGTGGTGTTCATGCCTCAGGCTCTACTTGCTATTTTTCCAGCAGATACTATGAATTTGCTTCGAATTTGTCTTCCATCACATAACCTAAACACTACAACTAGGCAAAGACAAATTAGAAATGGATAGAAGCTATGAGAAATGAACTGAGTGCACTTGAAGACAATAGCACCTGGGAGATTACAGATTTACCTACAGGAAAAAAGGCTATAGGTTGAAAGTGGGTGTATAGCAGTGTAAGCCTGATGGGATCATCGATAGGTACAAGGCCAGGTTGGCCAACAAAGGATACACTCAGATTGAAGAGGAAGATTTTGATAAGATTTTTAGCCCAGTGGCCAAAGTTGTGCAGTTAAAATGTTGTTTGCCATTTCAGCTTCCAAGCAGTGGGATGTTCAGCAACTTGACGTTAACAATGCATTCTTGCATGGGACGTTGGATGAGAAAGTGTATATGCATCCACCGGGGTTATGATGGGATAAAGAAGGGGCAAATCTGCCTCTTGAGGAGGTCTCTTTATTATCCCTATTTCATCATGTTGCATGGTTCCACTCATCAAATCTTTTTGCTAGTTTATATGGATGATGTTCTCACCACATGAACATCTGATTTTGAGATTGCCAAGGTGAAGGACCACCTTTACCAAGCCTTCACCATCAAGGATTTGGGGTCTGTCAAGTTTTTCCTTGGGATGGAGATTGTTAGGTCCCATGATGTTATTTACATCAGTCAAAAGAAGTACATTTGTGACTTGTTGAATGATTCTGGCTACTTACATAGCTCACCTGTGTCAACTCCCATTCCTCGCAACATGAAATTTGCAGCTAAGATAAATGAGGAGTCTCCTCTATATCACAACCCGGAGAAATACAGGAGGATGGTTGGTCACTTGATGTACTTGAACTACACGAGGCCTGATCTCACGTATGTGGTACAACAACTGAGTCAATTTGTACAAGTGCCACATGATGTACACTAGAATGTGATTGTCCACATTCTGAAATATTTGGCAGGGTACATCACACTTGGGCTTTTTTATCCTAGCAACTCTAGTTCCCATTTAATTGCATTTAGCGATGCTGATTGGGAGAGTTGTAAAATCACTCGCCACTCTCTGATTGGATATTGTGTCTTCTTAGGTGCTAGTTTGATATCTTGGAAGACAAAGAAACAGGCAATAATCTTTTGTTCTTCAGCCGAAGCTGAATATAGGGCCATGATAGCCACTGTCAAGGAGTTACAATTGATCTCTTACACAATGACAGACTTCCAGATTTCGGTTTCCTACCTATCTCTTTTTGGTGGGACAACAAGACAGCTTTAGACATTACTGTCAATCTTGTTTTTTTATGAGTGGACCAAGCACATCGAGATTAATTGTCATATTGCGTGATCAATACAAGGCTGGTTTCATCTTTCAACGACCGAGCAACTAGCAGATTTATTCACTAAATCCCTTCCTTAAGCTACCTTCTCATATTTGTTGTCCAAGATGTGCTTGTGGGATGCTCATCTTGACGAAAGGGTATTGAAGAAGTCAGGTGTTGAAGCACTGACAGTATTGGTGATCCACCGGAATGTAGCCATGGACAGCAGGCAAGAGGAACATAACAATTGATGGAGAAAACAGAGATGTTGTTGACTAGTATGTCAGCAGCCAATGTGAGCGTGAATAATGATTGACTCACACATCAACAACCAATGGGGAGCAAATATTGGTGGCAGTCAAGGGCGTACCCAGGGGGGCCAGCGGGGGCTCTGCCCCTCCCTGCCCTCGGAGTAACCCCTACCCTACCCTACCCTATTTTATTCATCCAAAAAAATATTTGTTTTTAAAAATTTTAATTATATTTTGGTTGTTTTATTGAATTTTTTAATTAAATTTTTATAGTTTCCAAAAAATTGGCTTGGGGGCTCTCGCACCCGAACCCCCAGGCAAGGGGCTACCACCCCCGCACCTTCCATTCAACTCACATTAAACTCTAACATTAACAATTTATTCCCTAAAATAATTTCTTATTAATCAACAAGATCAAGATGCCACATCAGTACCAAAACTCCATAATGCTAATTTAGGATGGAAACATGATTTGTTCAAGTTCCCATTTCAAGAGTCCACAGATGCATCAATGCCTAAAAATCTGGACAAAATCAGTATGGATTCGGTAGTTACCATTCATAATTCTCAATGATCACCATCTTGTAAATCTATAAAATAGAGATGTACAATGAAGAAAAGTAATGCAGTTTAATGGAGAAATACCTTATTGTTTGTTTTCTCCATGAATTCTTAACTGCTCACTGGCACACAAGGCACTTAGTTTAAAATTACAACATTCATGGCAGCAGTTCATCCTCAATCATCTTCATGGTATCGGAGCGCTCATGGCCTCACAGCCACTTCCTCCTGCAACAATCATTTAGCTTCCGTCTCCTCTCCTTGCCGTTCATATTTTTCTCTGCAACATATTACTCACCTTCTCTGTTCTTTTATTTTCACAGCATATCACATCTCTTTCTATTTTATTTCTGTCCCCACATCCTTCTGTGCTCAGATCGTGTTCAATCAAACCAATCTACTCTCTGTATTTTTTTTCACAGCATACTAAATCACATCCTGCAATTTTTTTCTCTGTCCCTACTCACTAAAAATAATCTTCCTATTCACTCAAAAATTCATCCTCCTTTCCTTGTGACTTTTCTCTGCTTCCTTCCTGTCAACATATATTCTCACAGATATTAACCATATGGCCCCTCCTGAGATTCCTCAAGCATCATCCAACATTACTCTATCATACACTGAATTCACTCATCTAGTCACCTCCAAAATCTCCTCTGCAAACTACTTATATTGGCGGAACCAAGTTTATCACCTATTCAAACATCACGGGCTTACAGGTTACCTCGATGGTACACTGCCAAAACCATCTGCAGATCATCCCACTGATCCACTTATTGTAAATCCTGCCTATACTAAATGGCATGACATTGATGATCGTCTCTACTCCCTCCTCATCTCCTCTCTCACTGAAGAGGCTCATGGAGTTGTTATCAACAAATGTGTCACTTCTCGCGATGTTTGGCAAAAGCTGGAAGAGGAATATTATCAGAAAGGTCCATCCATAGAACTAGCCCTCCTGATGAATTGCAGCAGCTGCAGAAACATCAACTTTCAATTCGTGAATTTGCTCGAAAATTTCTGACTTTATGTGACCGTTTCACTGCACTTGGCCGTCCAGTCTCCTCTCTGGATCACATACATTGGTTTATCCGTGGACTTGGCCCGAATTTTGCTATTTTTGCTGGATTGCAATTATCTCAGGTTCCTCTCCCCAGCCATCCGCGATATTATCGCCAGTGCAGAAACCTTTGAGGCATTATATCATTTTACCGTATCTCCATCACTAGTCATGGCGTTCACAACCTCTGTGCCGCCCTTCACTCACGCCGCATCAGCCCTCATTCCATCGTTATCTCCTCTGTCATCCCCTGCTTTGTCATACAACCTCTCCCCAGACATTCCGACTTTCACACCTCTGGCGCCATTCCAATTTCGTGGTCGTGGTCGCGGTTGTGACTCCAGAGGCTCTTGCTGACAGATATGCGGCATCTATGGACACTTTGCTGATAAATGTCATGGTCGCTATTCAGCCATGAGTTTTCCCCGGTAGCAATCTCAGGCAAATTTTGCTGTTGTAGCTCCATCTCCAGTGTCTGGTTCAACGATTGGGCATGGTCACCTTCAGTTTGGGAGTTTCTTGCCATCGCAGTCTCAATTTCACGATGGAGCTGGGTTTTCTCACAGACAGGGAAATCACTCCGGACAGCACATTAGTCCGACTGTGGGTCATTACGGACAGAAGGTTTTCGGTGGGCCTCAACATTTATCTTATGGGGCGCAGTCAATGGCTGATGGATCACAACAATTTTTCAGTGGACCTCACCAGTTTCCTGTCGTAGGGCAACAACAACTTTCCAACCACAATTCCTACAACTCTAGTGGGCTGCTGCATTATTCTGGTGGGCCTTTACGACAACATTTTAATAAGCAGCGATTGAATTCCAGCCCAACAGGTGGACAGCAACTTCCTGGCTCATATGAAAATAATTCAGGAGAACCTCCACCAACTCTAAATGTTGCTGTCATGATTCACGCTCCTGCACCTCCCATGTGGTTTTCCGGATCAACCTCTACTGGTTCACCTCCTATCGGAGCAGTTACTAGCTTACCACCTTTACCTGCTGGATCCTCAAATTCTGCTCCGCCGCCTTCACCTTCTGATTGGTACATGGACTCTGATGCATCTGAACATATGACATCCTCTGTGACTGCACTTGATCAGACCAATCCTTATACTGGTAAGGCTTGTGTTATTGTCGGAAATGGAACATCCTTACCTATAACTCATACGGGTATAGTATCCTCTGCTTTATCTCTTCCCTTATTAGATGTTTTAGTTGTTCTCAATCTCACTAAAAATTTGTTATCCATCAGTAAACTCACCTCAGATTTCTTCGTTGCCATCACCTTTATTGACAAATATTTTATCATTCAGAATCGTCACACAGGGCAGGTGGTGGCCAACGGTAGACGTGATGGAGGGTTGTATGTACTCGAGCGCAGTATTCCTGCTTTTGCTTCTTCCGTAAGAGCATGTTCTTTACACAACTCCTTTGATACATGGCATGCTAGGCTTGGACATCCCTCATCTACTGTATTGTCTTTTTTAAGCAATAAAGGACATATTTCCATTTCTTCTTTGAAAGCTCCTCATATTTGTACTTTATGTCAAATGGCTAAAAGCCATCATTTACCTTTTGTTGCAAATTTGGGATCCATCTCCTCTTATTTCTAAATCTGGATATCACTACTATGTTATCTTTGTGGATGATTATTCACGGTTTACATGGTTTTACCCTATGAAGTATAAATCTGATTTCTTTGATATCTTTCTTCATTACCATGCCTTCGTCGAAAACCAATTTTCTCGATCAATCAAAACATTTCAAAGTGATGGTGGCACTGAATTTACCAATCATCGCTTTAAAAATCATCTTTCACAACATGGCATTCATCTTCAAATGTCATGTCCTTATACCCCAACCCAAAATGGTCGTGCAGAAAGAAAACATCGTCATATTACTTAAATGGGCCTTACCCTCCTTTTCACTCCCATACTCATCTTTTCTATTGGGAACATGCATTCAGTACAGCAGCTTACATCATCAATCGTCTGCCATCACCACTGCTCTCAGGTACGTCTCCTTTTGAACTACTCTATGGTCGATCCCCCAATTATGCTCATTTTCACTAATTTGGTTGTCGGGTCTTCCCTTGTTTACGTGATTATGCCTCAAACAAATTTTCTCCTCGAAGTCTTCCATGCATCTTTATGGGTTACAGTACTTCCCACAAAGGTTTTAAGTGTCTTGATCCTGCAACATCCCACACTTATATCACTAGACATGCTCGGTTTGATGAAACCTGCTTCCCTTTTCATCGTATTACACCTCTTCCCACTCTTTCCAATATTGATATTTCTTGCTTTCTTGAACCATCTAATCCACCTTCCCCTTCCGTACCTCCATCATCCTCTACTAATACTATTATTCCATGCACTCGATGCCCCTATACTATACATACTGACATATCCACTCCTCCACTCTCATCACCTCCATCTTCGGAATCTGATTCTTTAAACCCTGTCACAACAACCTTGTCTCCTAATTCTTCTTCTTCAGTCCCATCTTCTGACTCACATCCCATCTCATCCTAGGACTCTTCTATTCCCCTTCATTCATCTTTACCTTCTACTAATTCCCATCCCATGATTACTTGTTCCAAAACTGGTACATTCCGTCATCGCAATTTCAAAGATATGATACCTACTGGTTTCCTACCAGCTCTTTTAGCATCTACTGAACCCCGTGGTTTTCGCTCTGCTGCAAAACATCCTGGCTGGATTGCTGCCATGGATAAAGAAATTGCTGCTCTACATAAAAATAAAACATGGACTCTCGTTCCACGCCCCTATGGTGTTAATGTTGTTGGCTCAAAATGGGTGTTTCGTACCAAGTATCTTTCGAATGGATCTGTCGAACGCCTCAAAGCACGTCTTGTTGCCCGTGGGTTCACTCAAATTCCGGGTCTTGATTTTTTTGATACTTTTAGTCCCGTGGTTAAAGCTGCAACAGTTCGTACAGTTATCTCCATTACTGTATCTCGTGGTAGGCCACTGCGCCAGCTGGATATCAAGAATGCATTCTTAAATGGGTATTTAGCTGAAGATGTTTACATGGAACAACCTCCAGGCTATATCAATCCTATGTATCCAGACTATGTTTGTCATCTCAAAAAGGCTCTCCACGGTCTCAAGCAAGCTCCTTGGGTTTCTCAGCAGTCGTGCTGACACATCACTATTTATCTTTAATCGGGACTCATATATTGTTTACCTACTTCTTTATGTCGATGATATCATTGTTACAGGCAGCAGTACTTCTCTTATTGATCGTCTTATTAACACCATGCATGATGAGTTTGCTCTCAAGGATCTTGGGCCTCTTACTTATTTTCTTGGAATCGAAGCCACCAGTACATCAACAGGTCTTCTTCTTAGCCAGCTCAAATATGCACGGGATATTCTTGCTCGTGCTCAACTTTTAGAGTGCAAGCCAGTCCGCACACTCATGGTCGTCTCTCAATATTTATCTTCTGGTGGTGAACCTTTGTCCAATCCCACTATGTATCGCTCTCTTGTTGGTGCTCTTCAATACCTCACTATTACTCGACCAGACTTAACATATGCAGTAAACTCTGTCAGTCAGTACATGCATGCTCCCAATGACCTTCATTTTCAAGTTGTCAAGCGCATTCTACGCTATGTTCGTGGTTCTCTCAGTATGGGTCTCTGATTCACTATGTCTTCTCATCCAGGTTCTATTGTTGCTTACTCTGATGCTGACTGGGCGGGGTGCCCTGAGACTCATCGTTCAACCTCTGGCTATGCTATCTTTCTTGGCGATAATTTGATTTCCTAGCATGCTAAAAAGCAACCAAACGTCTCTCGCTCCAGCTGTGAATCTGAATATCGTGCTTTAGCTACTACTGCTGCTGAAGTTCTTTGGGTTTGCCACTATGTGACAATAAGAGTGCTATTTTCCTGAGCACCAATCCCGTCGTCCATAACCAAGCCAAACATGTTGCAATGGATTATCATTTCATTTGAGAACAAGTCTGTGCTCGTACTATTGTCACTCAGTTTGTTCCCTCTGAGCTTCAACTTGCTGATGTATTCACAAAGAGTTTAACCCGTGAAGTTTTCGAGTTCTTACGGTCCAAGTTTCATGTAGTCTTTCATCCCACACTCAGCTTGCGGGGGGTGTCGATCCAGATCAGCAAGATCAAGATTCCACATCTTCAACAAATCTGCATGATCAAAGTCAAGATAAATCATCAGCAACAAATTTGCACATTGCCAACTTAGGATGGAAACATGATTGTTCAAGTTTCCATTTCAAAGGTCAACAGATGCAAAAATTCTCAAATCAATCCCTACAAATCCGGCAGCTACCATTTATAAATCACAATGTCAATTACCTTGTGATTCTATTTAAGTAGTGATGAACAATCAAGAATGCAATGCATTTTGATGGAGAAATATCTTCTTGTTCGTTTTCCTCCATAAATTTTACTGCTTACTTGCACACAAAGCACTAGTTCAAATGATCTAATCCATGGAAGCAGTTCATCCACACAGTTCATCTCTAATTATCCACAATTTGCTCAAAAAATAGACATAAGATGACGACATGTTTATGAAACGACGAGAAAATAAGGCGTTCATCTTGAATAAATAAAGAAGATGCAAAGAGTGATGTCATGTAAGAGGAGTTGTGCACGGGCACGCACACATCATGCCATGTACTAGGACAGTGCGTGAGCATGAGGGACACTCACCTGCATCATTAGGAGAGCAGACGAGCACGACGCATATGTCGTAATAATGCAGGAAGCACATCCTCATGCATGCACAACTGCTAGGTCGTGCCCATGGCAGGCCATTACCTGGATGATGCGCGTGTGTCATGCATCGTGTGTGCAACTATCACATGCCAGTGCCATACCTGGATGATGCACGTGTCTCATGCATCGTGTGTGCAACTATTACACACCAGTGCCCATCGGGCACTAGCAACACGCAAGGAAGCACACGACAAAGTACAGTGCACTGGCCAATGCACCCATGCACGACATTAGTGTCGTGCGCGCATCTCACAATATTGGCTAGCCACTTTGTGTGCTCTGGCCCAATCCTGTGTGCATGGAAACATGCCGACGCATGTACGGGAGCACGAAAGCGCACAGTAGAGTGTCATGCACTAGCTCAGCGCATGGCACACGGCTCTTGTGGGTTTGCATGGGCATGGTGCCATGCATACTAACCAATCAGAGGATTTGGGCGCCATAAGGTCCGATGAGAGGGTCGCGCAGGCCCCACATTGTCTTCGTAGTTTTAAGAAAAAAAACCCAATTCCAATAATATTGGAAATTATTTTCCATTAATTAGAAAGTCTAGTTTGGGCTTATGATTAAGTTGTTAATCATATGATCCACAATAATAAAGAGTTATTTATTAAAGCTTCATTGGGCTAAATTAAATGAGATTTAATTAAGGTCCCCATTAGGATTTATTAAATTAAAATTAAATGAAAGTCTCAATTGGTGAAGAACGTTATTTCTTAATCAATTGGGCCTAACTTGGAGAACTATTAATATAAGTCTAGACCTAATATTTCCTTATAAATATAAGACAAACCCCAAACTACAACACAAATCTTAGACTACAACAATACAAGAGATTTTTAAAATCGTAAGCTATGACAACAAATTTTTTAGAGTGAGAAAAAAGGAGGTTTTTCTTGTTGTTTAGATTTTTGCTTATGTGGTGAGATTAGATCAATATAAAAGTAAGTTTTGGGATTGTGTTTACAATAATCCTATGGAAGTAAAAAGGAGATCTACCATCTTGGAGTATATAGTCTTTGGATATAGTGTGAAAACCTTAGTTGTTTCGAAGATGGAAAGAAGAAGGTGATTTATGCTATTGTACGTGGATTGCTCGGAACTCTTCAAGGGTAGCAAATCTGAATTTGTTATTTAGATGTAAATTACCGTACGCACATGGATCATATCTTTCATGTGGAGTTAGTTTATTCATATATTTACATGGCGAGCATGTTTTATTTAAATTGTGAAAGTTTTTTTTTTAATAAAAGTTGATACATTAATATAAAAGTGAACTTGAGCCCCCGTAGGTGGTCGGGGGTGCCATTACAACATTGCAGGGCAACAAGCCTTTGGAAGCCCAGAGTCTTCCGGTTCGCCCTGCTGAGCCCATTTTTGCAATGTAATCTGCAACTGTGTTTCCTTCTCTTAGTTGGTGCAGTGTTTGAATCCGGATTCCCACCCCTGCCTTCTTGAAAGACTCCCAGAAGTCCCAAAGATACCATGGGATACTCTGATCTTTCTTTATCCAGTTGGTTAGGAGTAGCGAATCCGTTTCCAATATGACATTCCTCCATCCTTGCTCCTGGCAGATTTTTAATCCTTCGGTTGCAGCTTCTAGTTCCGCGCTGTTATTTGTTCGCGTTCCAAGGGCTGAGGAGTACGCAACCAGGAGATCGCCCAGGTGGTTTCTGATAATCCCCCCTGGGTTACCCAAACAGCTACCGTCTGAATTTAATTTGACCCATCCCTCAGGTGGTTTGCACCATCGTACCAGTATAATCTTTCTTTGCCGTCTCATCCTTGCTGGTATGTTGAGTTGCTGAAGCACAATTGTATCCTGTAAGGAGAATGTTATGTTAGATGCGTCAGAGATTGAAGCTATGGTATACCTGACCTCGTTCCAGGTCTGATCCAGCGACTGGAACACCTCATCATACCGGGCTCGGCACCTGCGAATCCACAAACACCAAGTTAGTATGGTAGGAACAATTTTGTATAAATTTCCTGAAAGACCTGTTCTTTGCGCATTTAGTTTCCACTGTCTGATCAAATCTCTCCAGCTTCTTGGGTTGGTGAAAGTTATTTCCATCATATCTGCAATTCTGTGCCATAGTGAACATGCCAGTTGTCCTGTGGCGAGGATGTGATCTGTGGTTTCAGCTGCTCTGTCGTCGCAGCATTGACATGATGAGGCGAGGTGTATGCCTTTCATTTTCAGCCTTTCATCGGTCGGTAGGCAGTTAAACCATGCTTTCCATGCGCACTGAGACATTTTCACCGGAAGAGATTTATGCCAAATCCATCTTCGAAACTTTCAGCTCTTCTCCTCACCGAGTTCCAAGCTGATTTTAGTGAGAAGCTGCCGCTTGCTTCCGGTTTCCATATGGTGATGTCCTTGCCCGCGCCTTGTACCGGGGGTTGTATGTCAACAACCTCCTCAGCCAATTCTTCACCCAATGTTTGTATGAGTTTGGCCGAATTCCATTCTCCTTCCCTGGTGAAATCCTGAACAAAGGCTCTGTGATCTTGTGAAGGCTGGATCCGATTTGCCAGGGGACCTGTGGGGATCCACTTGTCGAACCAGAAGGATGAGTTTCCACCTCTGAGCCTAATTTGAATATTGTCTAGCACCTCGGAATGATATGCCATTATGAATTTCCACAACCTCGAGTCCGTTGTTCTGCTCTGTCTTTTGAGGATATGTTTTTCCTTACAATATTTCGCCCTTAAAAAGCGAGACCAGAGGCTATCTTCAGTGAGCATTTTGTAGCACAATTTCATGCCTAGGGCCTTTTGCACCTCCGTTATGTCTCTTATACCTAACCCACCTTCACATTCGGGTTTGCAGAGAAGATCCCATCTCTTCCAGTGCAACTTGTTTTTTCCTTCTCGTTCCCACCAGTAGAAGTTTGCCATCAGCTTTCTCATTTCCTTCAAGGCGTAATGCGGCAGCTTGAGACCAGCCATGATGTGCTCCGGAAGGCTACTCATCACATATTTGATCAGCACTAGCCTTCCCCCCTGCGAAAGCATATTACCCTTCCATCCCGCAACCTTCTTCCGGATTTTAAGCATCATTGGTTCCAACATTTGTCTGTTTAATCTTCCTGGACTTATTGGAGCGCCAAGGTAAGTCATGGTGAAGGTTCCCTCCTTGAATCCAGATAGCCCCAGTATCTGATTTCTCCGAGCAACAGGTATATGTTTGAACATGTAGGCTGCTGATTTTTCACAGCAGATTTGTTGTCCGGACCAGGAGCAGTAGGTGGCCACTATGCTTTTCAGCCTCCTGATGGATCTTGCATCTCCGCTGGCGAAGATCAGGATATCATCCGCAAACATCAAGTGTGAGATGAGGGGGCTGCCAGGCGGCTGATAGAACCTCTTGATTCTTCCTGACCTATGTGCTTGCAGTAATAGTTTGGAAAGGATGTCTTGAGTGAGAATGAACAGGAGGGGCGACAGTGGGTCGCCTTGTCGGAGACGTTTTGCTTATTTGAAAAAACCACTTGTCCTACCATTGAGTTGTACCGAAAAGCATTGATCCGTTATGCAACGTTGGAAAAGAGCTCTCACTTCGCTGCTGAACCCCTTAGCCTGTAAAACAGCGTCCAGGAAGCTCCATTGAATCTTATTGAAGGCCTTTGCCATATCCAATTTAATGATCACATTTCCTCCTGGTTGTTTTTTGTGAATACCTTGTGTCAGCTCCTGAGACAGAGTTATATTATCAAGAATGCTCCTACCTGGCAGGAAGGCACTTTGCTCCTCGGAGATCAACCTCTCGGCCACCTTTCCCAGTCTGCTGGACAGGACCTTGGCGATGACTTTATAAACTACCGAACATAGGCTTATGGATCTGAATTGATCAAAGGATTTGGGGTGGTCGGTTTTTGCAACTAGGGTGATTGTGTTAGAGCTGAACATCCTCGGGATGTCTGAGTCGGAGAAGAAGTCCCTTGTTGCTTTTATCAGGTCACCCCCTGTTATTTGCCAAGTGTCTTGGAAAAAACCTGAACCGAACCCGTCTGGCCCTGGAGCGCTATTGATGGGTATTGACCAGAGCGCTTCTTTAACTTCTTCTTCGGAGGGGATGGCTCGAAGCCTGTCATTTTCGGAAGCACTTAACTTCTCTGCACATAAGGCATGTAGTTCAATGTGTGATGGTGAGACTTGTGTGGGAGTAGAGGATGGGGTGGTCATGAGGCTCTCAAAGTGCACAACTGTTGCTTCATGGATGCCCCTTGCGCCTACCAGTCGTTGTCCATCTAGTGTTAGCATATGATCCAGACAATGTTTGTGTTGTTTTACTCTTAACACAGTATGAAATAACTTCGAGTTTCTGTCGCCTCCAATTAGCCATGCTTTTTTGGCCTGTTGCTCCAATCTCAGTAGCTCCCTTTCTTCCCATACATGAAGGTCTATTTTAACTGCCATATATTCAGCCTCTATATTCTGCTCTGTTCTGGTTTGCAACAACTCTTCCAGCCTTTCCACTTCGTTCTCAAGATGACCAATGTGTCGCTACGTTCTTCCAAAACAGTCCCTATTCCAGAATCTGAGAATCTGTCTCATGTGTTTGAGCTTGCGGCCCAGATTAATTAGGCCTGCATCCTGGTTCCATTTGGCCCATTCAGTGTGTACCATATGGAGAACCGTCTCATTCATCGACCACATGTTTAAGTATCTGAATTGCCGCCTTCCATGGATATCCTCTGATATTGTTAAATCTACCAAAATAGGCCTGTGGTCAGATGTCTTTCTTGGCATCAGGTTATAGCTGCTGTTAACAAACTCTTGTAGGAAAGCAACGTTTGCCAGAGCCCTATCCAGGAGGGCCCATGCTCGATTTGTGCCTGTTTGATTATTCGTCCACGACATCCTCGCTCCGCTGGACCGTAGCTCAACTAGACCATACCTGTGGATACAGTCGTTGAACTCTGACATTGGCACTGTTGGGCGAGCCACACCTCCCACTCTATCCCGGTTGGATCTAACTATATTGAAATCACCCAAAACGACCCACGGTCCTTCATCCGGGCTTGCGTTAGTGAGCTAGTCCCATAAGGATCTGCGCAGAATGGGCGAGCATTTGCCGTATACAAAAGTGATTGTAATCGATCGGTTCCCTCTTTTCCATTTACCCGATATAGCCTGCTCATGCTTGCTAATGATCTCAAATTCTTCTGTGCTCTCCCAAAATAACCAAATCTTGCCTAGTTCAGATTCGTTTGATGTAAAGTTCGGCAGCCCGAGGGAATGAGCAAGACAGTTCATTCTATGTGCTGATTGAAAGGGTTCCGCTAGAGCGATCAAGTCCACTCCGAGCTGCGTCTTCCATTTCTTTATATGTTTTCTAGATTTTC
>JAOWBN010190601.1:0-15803 GCA_028565015.1 Pinguicula moranensis | reverse complement strand
TTGGCGAGTTTCCCTGAAGTTTTCCCTGCCCGGATCGTAAACCCCCGGGCAGGGCTAGGATACCAAACAGGTGGAAATTGGGGTATACGCCAGGAAACCTCGACTAAACCCCCTGTATGCCGGACGCCAAACGGGGCCATATATGATTTAGTTTAGGTTTCTTACCTTTTCATATCCCATATGGAGTGGTATCAAATGACTTGGATGGAACACAATTAAGAATATGGGATGCGGTTTCTAAGGCGTAACCCCAAAACGAATTTGGGAGACTTGATTGACTTATCATAGACCGTACCATATCTAACAAAGTACGATTCCTCCTATCCGACACACCATTTAATTGTGGAGTATAAGGAGCAGTCCTTTGAGAAACTATCCGATAAGTCTTAAAATAATCTTGAAATTCGCTACTTAAGTATTCACTACCCCAATCCAATTGAAGTACATTGATACTTTTTTCCAATTGTTTCTCAATAACATTCTCATACTCTATGACTTCTAAAGCTCCGGACTTGTAACTAATCAAGTACAAATAACCATATCTAGAATAGTCATCCATGAATGCTATAAAATATTAGAAACCTCCTCTTGTATTGATTGGCATATGACCTCATTCCTCACTATGTATTATCCAAGTAATTCATTAGAACTTTTCTCGTTTTCCACTAAAAGGAGTTTTAGTCATCTTTCCAAGTAGGCATGACTCCCATGTTTCAAATGATTCAAAATCAAAAGAGCCTGAATAACCACTATGGTACAATTTGGATATGCGATCCTTACCCACAAGTCTAAATCTACAAGGCCAAAGGTATGAAAACTTATGTTTTCAATTTTCCTTTTCTTGGTATCAATATTGAGTATTGGTTCATCTATGTTAAAAACATAATGGCCATTTATATTAGGAGCAATACAATAATGGATTGCATGGTTGAACCCAAGTCTCTGATAAGACTCAACACTTCTGAAAAAATCTTTGTGAAAGTTATATCTCTTAATCCTAGAATAAGCCTCCAACAACTATTGGAGGTAGCCCATCATTGCAAATGAATCCAAGTTCTCACATTGCTTTTGAAGCTCTGGAATCATTAAAGTAAACATAAGACATTGGGCAATGTCATAACCTTCAACCTGGTCGTCATAATAAGTGAGAATTGTTCTAGATGAACCATCTTATAGATGATTAGGTTTTGGTTCTTAAATAACATAAGCAGGTTTTTTGAAATATAAGAACAATTTTTAGATCCTTTGCCATTCCAAGTAATTTGATTCAATCAATTTATTTCATTCCAAAATAGAACGGAGATTCATTTGAGTAGTAGACATTCTATAACAAACATGTAAAGATAGAATAACAAGTTGCTATCATGCATATTACCAAATGAGTAAAGTAGAATTTTAAACTATTTTGTAGCATATCAATAACCCTCTTCTTATTAATTCGAAAGATTCTTTAATCTTCTAATGCATCAAGGATCCTAATCCAACCATATTAAACCTTGAGTTTAGCCCAACAAGCTAAATATAATTTTCAAAGGTAATAGTAAACTCTTAAGAATTGTAATATTTTGCAATTTGTTGCTTTGTTTGGGTAGTCATCTCATGACCTTACCAAGACTTAGCTTAGTCACTAAATCTTCAAGGCCCTGAATTTAGCTTAACAATCCAAAAGTTTTAGTTAAGTCAAAAACTATTATTCACAAAGTTCATAATTTTCATGATAAACTTATTACAAGATAAGCGGTCACCTTTAGTTTAGCTCAACGAGTGAACCAATCGATTAAGAGGACCATCTCATCACAATTAAAGCATGTTAAATAAACACACAAAAGTCATGGATGATTATGGACACTACTAGTTCCTTGTGCGTTATGCAACTTCACTATGAAGAAACAAGTGTTTATGTACAAAAGTGAATAAGAAATAGAAAATACAACTATAAAATCAAAGACCAAAGAAAAATCAAAGAAGAAAAGGGTCACGCCCGTGGAGCTCTATCTTCCTGTACAGCTTGAAATTACAATTATCACCTGCATGACTACTACGTACTCTAAAATATGGTCAAAACAACATTGATCCGAACTTGTAGTTTCTCAGGGTGCCTCATATTCATTTTTGGTTATAGGAGTCATAACTTGAGCTTTGCTCAGCTCAGGCTGCATTTGATGGCATACATGAGTCATAACTGTCAACATATCAATCACTAGGATTGGTACACAGCTTAACCTGCTCACATGATAGCTTGATTAGTTGTGGGATTGTTCTTTGACCATGATATCTGAGTAATGAGAGACAGTAGTGATAAAGACAGTATCCAATCTGTCATATAGTGTTGTTGACTCCTCATCTATGTAGTGACGCTCCTGATCTCCTGGCTGTCAACTTATCAACCCCAAGTGCTATTGGAAGATGGTACATAGGTCATCCAGTAGCCTTACTATCAAGGTGATCATGTGTTCTTCACACAAGTCCTGCTTACCACTCTTGCTCCTCTTATACAAACTCAGATCTTTCTTCACACATGATGTTTTGCATTCAAGTTCCATCTACATGCAGGATGTTCTCTTGTAAGTATTTTCGTTGATATCTCTTTTCCTTTACTTACTAAAACGGCATACAAAATAGAGGTTGCATGACCCAATTGTTGATAGAGTATGGAAATTTTTTTGGGGATCTCTTTGCACAGATTACCATCTATGAGCTTCTCTGAATGACTTGTAATAAGTGTGTTTGTTTATATCCAATCCTTGGAAGTGAGAGTTATTTCTTGTTTTCCATATGTGCTAGTTCATGGTTATCCATATGGATTTTCATGCATCGATGTTGATTCCTGTTGGTTTATCTTCTATAAATTGTTGTAACGTAGGAACTTGAGGTAGGTGGTCCGTGTTGTTATTTTTCCTAGTTTGGAATATCCACCTTCGTATGCCCTGACAAATAGATACAGATATTGAGCAGGTATGAAAGATATGATCCACTAATTTCTGACCTGAGTAACACATGGCGCTACTAACATCCGGTCCATTTGGTACTATGTGCCTTCTGTTTAGTTCCATCTTGACAGGTAGTGGTTGCTGAAAGGCCTTCCAAACTAGGATGATTGCCTTATTTGGAGAAAACACATTACGGATCAGTGTAAGCTTCTCTGCCTCGTCTATTTTGAATGTATCGGTTGTGGCCTCCACAATGTGTTTGTATGCACCTTCAATATGTACTGACTATCAGTGCTTCCTCCGTACGTGTAGTAATCTTGTCCTGACTCTAGAGGTACTTTAACTTGAAAACAATACAATAGATTTCTAAGTTCGTGCAATTCATATTCTCTCAAACTTCTCCTCCATTCCATTGTCCAATGCCTTCTGTTATCTTCCCAGTAGCCTGCGCCAGCTAGCCTGATGTTCTTGGTTGTTGTTAGCCTATATAGGTTTGGATATGTGTCTGTCAATGTTTCATTGTTACACAATCGATCACCCCCTAGAGCTTGATACCTTCTCCACTGCCTACATTGATCTTCACATGCTCATTGAACCAAGTTGTACCAATTTGCTCTTGGATGTCATTCCACCACTGTGAGACGTAGTTGTTCCCCTTCTTCTGCACCTGTTGATTCCATCATGAGCTTGTGCTTTTAGTAATTCTCTCAGCACCCACATTCAAACAACTTTCCTTACCATATTTGGATCTCAATATGTATAGTGCTAGATTTTTTTCCCCATAAAATATTTTCTCTCTCCAGTTGCCAATCATAGCTCTATTCAATGCACATATATTTTGTACCCTCAACCCCCCTTTGTTCACTGGCGAGGCTATCATTTTCCAAGAGATCCAACACATTTTTTTATATTCTTTGTTGCTCCCCAGAAAACTGCCCTATGTATTGATGTGAGTTTCTTGACAACCAAGGTAGGGGCTTTGTAGAAGGTTAGGTAATGGGATGACAAGGCTGACAGAACTAAGTTTAAGAGCACAAGTTTCCCTGTTAAGGATAGGAGCTGATGATCCCAGGAGGTCAGTTTGTTGTTGAATATGTCAATGATAGGTTTCCAGGTTCTCAGTCTATGGTGGTTGGCTCCCAGATATTTAATTGGCAAAGATCCTTGTTGGCAGCCCATATATGTTGCCATCTCCTCAGTTATATCCTGAGATATGTTGATGCCTATTAACTTACTCTTGCAATAATTTATATGGAGTCCGAACATCAGTTCAAAGTTTTACAAGATGGCTCTATATATCTTGATTGTCTCCCATGTTGCCGGGCTAAAGACTAATATATCATCGGCAAGCTATAGGTGGGATAGTGCTACCTTTCCTTTGCCAATCTCGAGTGGCCTGAACGTATTGAGTGCAACTACCTTGTTTATCAATACTGATATTCCCTCAGCAGCCAGTAGAAATAGAAATGTGTACAAAGGGTCGCCCTGCCACAACTGTCATTGTGGGAAGAACTCAGAAGTTGGGCTTCCATTAATTAGAATTGATGTTGAATCAGATTGGAGTATTTCCTTAATCCACTATATCCAATTGGTTGGAAATACCATCTTCGTCATTACTACCAGCAAGTACGTCTAGTTTATCGTGTCAAATACTTTCTCAAAGTCAATTTTAAGGACATTAGTTGGCTTCTCCAGTTTCATGAATATTATAATGTTGTTGAGAAAATATTGTGAAAAAGTATCAAAATATTTCGATCCGATCAAGGTTGTGAATACTTGAGTACCGAATTCCAAGATTTTCTTAAAGACCAGGGAATCATCACACAAAGAACTCCTCCATACACTCCATAATTAAATGGTGTGTCAGAGAAGAGAAAACGTACCTTATTAGATATGGACGATCTATGATGAGTCGTGCAAGTCTCCCAAAATCATTTTGGGGATTTGCCTTATATAATTCATCACTAGTACTCAGCTGTGTTCTATCTAAATCGGTTGATACCACTTCATACGAGATATGGATGGATCAGAAACAAAATTGTGAGAATCTTACGTATTGATAACTTAGTTAGAGTGGTCTCATCATCACATCTCTTTGTGAAAAAACTATAAGTTAATAATGCTAGGATTTATTATTTAGAATACTATAAATAAATTAAGTAAATATTCAATTAGTAAATATTGCTACAATTATATATACAATATTAAAGTGCTAATACAAAGGCGCAAGGTGATTGACTTTAGGGTATAACAATATTAGTTTCATCATAGTCAATTCCTTTAGCTACCAACCTAACAATGCAGGTAATTCCATTGCCGTCCATGTCGGTTTTCTTTTTGAAAATCCATTCACACTCTAAAGGGACAATCCCTTTATGCGGTTCAACTTAGGTCCATACCTTGTTTTCATAAATGAAATCCATTTCGGAGTTCTTAGTTTCCAGCCATTTGTCTCTATCTCTACTAGACAAGCTTATTCATAGTCAGTAGGTTCATCATTATATATGATTAATACATCGGTTTGTTTGTTTAGATCGTATCCATAATGAATAGGTCTTGATGTGTTCTACTGGACCTACGAAATCCTTTAATTTAAGCTTCTTCCGTTATCTCATATTTACGAGATAACTACTATTGTTTCATCTGTTGGTCAATGCTGGGCTGTGGATCTTGAATATCTTCAATGCCCACTTTGTTCCCTTTAGCCTAGAATAAACTTTATTCCTAGGAAAATGGTATGCTTTGAAACAAATACTTGTTGTTCAACGGGATTGTAGAAGTTGTATCCAAAATAATGTTTTGGATACCCCACAAAAAAATACTTATTGGATTTAGCTTCAAGATTGTCTGATTCTACCCGCATCACATAAGCTAGACTTCCCCAAATCCTCAAGTAATAGAGATTTGGTTTCTTACCCATCCATATCCCATATGGAGTGGTGTCAACTGACTTAGATGGAACTTGGTAGAGTACATGCCATACTGTATCTAAGGCAAAACCATAAAACGATTTTGGGAGACTTGCTTCACTCATCATGGATTGCACCATATTCAATAGGGTACGATTCATTCTTTCCAACACACCATTTAACCATGAAGTGTACGAAGGAGTCCTTTGTGCAATTGTTCCCTGATCTTTAAGATAATCTTGAAATTCAATACTTAAGTATACAACAATTGTTTCTCACCAGTATTCTTGGTTTTTTTTTAACTTTTCATAGGCTTCGTACTTGTACTTCAATAAGTACACGAAATCATATCTCAAATGACCGTCTGTGAATGTTATAAAGTATGATAAACTACCTCTAGCACTTGTTGATATTTGACCACATACATTAGTATGTACTAATCCAAGTAGTTATGTAGATCTTTTCCATTTTCCCTTAAAAAGGAGTCCGAGTCATCTAGCCTTATAGGAAAGACTCACAATTCTTAAATGAGTCCAAAAGACCACTTTGGCCCATTTCTGATAGGCGGTCTTTGCCGACGTGACTAAGCCTATAGTGTTAGAGGTATGAAGGGCTTACGTCTTTCATGTTCGTCTCTACAATAAGCATTAGTACATCTATATTCAAAATATAATGGCAAATAATACTTGGGGATACATAGTATCTAATTCCATTTATGGAAACATTACAACTATTATTCTATTGTAAAATGGAATAACCTTCATCGCCCAGGCGAAAAACAAAAACATTTGAAAAACTGAGACCAGCAAATGAACACCTTGAGTTAACTCAACAAATGGTCACATTGAGTTAGCTCAACAAATGAACCATCAATCAACAAATGGCTACATTGAGTTAACTCAACAAAGGGCACTGTCTTTCTCGTTTCTTCTATAAAGGACAAAAGTTTGTCTAAACCCAAGCTCAAAAAGCAAAAGGGCAAGAAGCGTGCAATGAAAGCGAGTGATGGGATAAAAAAGGACTAAAAACTGAAAAATACACTTTCTATCATTGTGGCAAGCCTGCTGCTGGAGATGCAACTGCAAAGAGTATCTTGCATCTCTGAATAAGCTTAAAGAAGCATACTCATCAAGTATCTACTTGGTTGATGTATTTTCAACATTCGCTTCTAATGTTTGGATATTTCATACCGGATCTCCTGTTCACATTTGTAATCATTTGAAGGGTTAAGTGAAGTAGATCGGTGACCAAAGGAGAAGTAGATCTTTGAGTTGGAACTGGAGCAACAATTACAATATCTCCCACCATCGGAAACTACTATCTCAATTTCCCCAATGGGCTTGTACTAGAACTTTATAATTATTATTATTATATGTTGTACTTAGGAACAACCTTGTATACATTTCTTGTTTAGACAATGAAGGATATTCCATTTGCAACAAAACAATATTTAACTGTTTTGAAAACTGGAGTTAGGTATTGTGAGACCCTAAGTATTAATGGTCATTATATTTTAAACATACATAAACCATACTTAATGTAGATACGAGTATGAAAGACGTAAGTCCTTCAAACCTCTGGTACTGTAGATTTAGTCATGTAGGTAAAGACAACATTTCCAAAATGTCCTGAAATGGTCTTTTGTGCTAATTTGATTATGAATCATTTGAGAATCGCGAGTTTTGCCAGCAAGGTAAAATGACTTATACTTCTTTTATTGGCAAAGTAGAAAGATCTATGGAGTTGCTCGGACTAGTACATACCGATGTATGTTGTCCAACATCGACTAGTGTTAGAGGTGGTTTCTCATATTTTATAACATTCACGGGCGATAATTTGAAATATGGTTTCATGTACTTAATGAAGTACAAGTCCGAATCCTTTGAAAAGTTCAAAGAATATAAGAATGTTGCTGAGAAACAACTAGGAAATAGTATCAAAATATTTTGATCCGATCAACAAGGTGAATACTTTAGTACCAAATTTCAAGATTTTCTTAAAGATCAGAGAATCATTAAGAGAACTGGAACACGGTGGAGTACTAGTAATGTAGTATCGAAAGCAAAGCCCCAAAACGATTATGGGACACTTGCACGACTCATCATCGATCTACCATATCGAACATTGTACGATTTCTCTTCTACGACACACCCATTTAATTGTGGAGTGCATGGAAGAGTTTTAGGGTACTGAAGTACTCATCATAGATGATGATAAACCTATGAACTATGAAGAAGTCTTGTCTAGTGTAGACAAAGAAAAATTGCTAGATGCCATGAACTCTTAAATGGATTCTATGTATGTGAACAAGGTGCGTACCTTGGGTGACCCACCTGAAGGGATTGTCCCTATAGGGTGCAAATGGATTTTCAAAAGGAAAACCAATATGGATAGTAAATTATCTACAAGGATAGACTAGTAGCGAATGGATATCTTCAAAAACATGGATTGACTATGATGAAACCTTCTGTTCAATTGCGATGCTTAAATCCATTAGGCTACTGCTTGCTATCGCAACACACTATGATTATGAAATCTGGTATATGGATGTCAAAACGTCATCCATTAACGGTAATTTACAAGACGAGGTGTATATGATACAACCAAGGTTTTCAATCCAATGATGCCAATAAAGTGTGCAAGCTTCAGAGATCCATTTATGGACTCAAAAAAGTAACGTGGAGTTGGAACATCATGTTTGATTAAGCAATGAAAGAGTTTGATTTTTTCAGAAATCCCGATGAATGTTGTGTATATAAGAAGGTTGAAAAGGATGCAATTATTTTCCTTGTGCTATATGTAGATGACATATTTATCATAGGAAACAACATTCCAATCCTTCAATCTGTCAAGCTTTGACTTTCCAAGAAATTCTCCATGAAAGACTTAGGGAATCAGCCTATATTCTAGGAATAAAGATATAGATAGATAGATCTAGAAGGTTGTTGGGATATCCCAATCGACATGCATGGATAAAGTGCTAAGAAAGGGTTTCTTCCGATGGGGTATGGTATACATCTTTCGAATAAGATGTCACCCAAAACTGATTACGATAAGATTCTTATAAGTTGCTTTTAGGTCCATCCATATCTCGTATGCAATGGTATCAACCGATTGAGATGGAACACGGTTGAGTACTAATGATGAGCTATCTAAGGCAAAGCCCCAAAACGATTTCGGAAGACTTGCACGACTCATCACTGACCGTAGCATATCTAAGAGGGTACAATTTCTCTTCTCCGACACACAATTTAATTGTGAAGTGTATGGAGGAGTTCTTCTTGCGGTGATTTTCTGATGTTTAAGAAAATCTTGAAATTCAGTACTGAAGTACTCGCCACCTAGATCGGATCAAAGTATTTTGATACTTTTTGCCAAATTTTTCTCAACAACATTCTTATATTCTTTGAACCTTGTAAGATATCCAAAAGCTATTCTATGTGGCATGAAGCATAACATGAGCCGAAGCATACATAAAGGTGTGCACTATACATGCATAATAAAAATTTCAAAGATCTTTTCCGTTGACCTTGCTAATTCACACAATTTAAATATCAAGGGGTAAGAAATCATTTTTACTTTGAATGCAATGTAATCATGGTGAGGAACATTGGATCACCGAGAAGAACATTTTGATGTATTTTAGCAGGTCTAGTAACTTGTTCTTAGTACATGGGGATTTATATTTAGAAATAAAAGGATACACGGATGCAATTTTCCAAACTAATGTAAACGACTCCAAGTCCTAGTATGGACACATGTTTATCCTAAACGGAGGTGTGGTAGTTTCCAAATTGAGTTGTTTAAAGTATGGAATAATTGTGAAAGATAAATAAATGATTCACATCTCCTAAAACATTAGAACACTATTTCTCTATCACTACATGTAAGAAGTTATGAAAGTCTTTGCAAAGCACTAGTTAATTAGAGTGAGTTTCTAATTAATACTAAATAATCAAGACTTTTGGTACAAGAAATCTTAAGTATATTAATGAAGATGACACATAACTTCAATATACAAGATTAGGGATATGAATAAGGGGAAGAGATATTAATTACACGAGAGTTAGTTTTTGAAAGTATAGTCTTCTCCAATGAATATTCTCAATACTTGGTGGCCATAATAGTTTACTAAAGGACACTCATGGTCTATGGATTTGAATAGGGGATTAATGAATTACAAGTGTTTAATTCATTGACCATAATTTGATTATGTTAATTCAAGGTTCATTGTCAATTATTGAAAACCTATAGGGTAAAGTGTAGACGTCAAAATGAAATTTATGAAACTTCAAAGACTTGTTTGTAATTATGGGACCACAAGTTTAATAAAAATAAGTTTGTGGGATGTATATTATATATATCAAAACCCTATTAGTTGTATTTGACTAATATATATGTATATATATATACAAGTTAGTAAAAAATTCCTACAACTTATATATATTGTATATATATAGTTGTTACATGTTTTCCTCCAATTAGATTGCATGCAAAGTTTGCATGGCAAATGAAATTATATGTAATGGTCTAATAATATATACAAAGAGTTGCATATATTAGTTTAATGGTTTGACACCTAAACACGAGTTGATCAAATCATCCTATGTATAGCTAGGATCATATGTTGATCAACTTTAGGACATGTGTTTGAATCTTAAACTCATGGGAACCTCTATAAATAGTGATGCACAAAAACTTGTAGTATTCACCTCTCGCAAGTGTACAAGTTGCACAAGTAATATAATGAAGAAGGATGTCGAACCTTGAGAATTGTGGTTAACAAAAACTAACATTAACAATTTTTATACAATTTGAACCAATGATAAATAGTTTGTTTTTTTATCTACTGATTAATCTAAGAACCATGCATAAGCAAAGACATTTAAAATGCAATACGGTAAGTTTATCACAAATGTAGTGTATGGAAACATCCAGGGATAGCACTTTCACCACTTGACGCACTCGGGTGGATTCATAGTTAGCCTATCATGTTTTGCTCCTAATGTTTTGCCTACAGGATTCTCATATTTTAGGCATAAACCTCTCTTAAGACTGAATGCCCTTCTTTTGTTCACAAATGAGCATGTCTTGAATTTCACCTTTAAGAAAATCAAAGACCATGCTCATGGGTAATCCACATGCGGTAGCATCGATTCTAGAGGCATTCTCGTGTTATAGCAATCAATGTGGTTTTTTCTATGCCTAGCGTAGCTTGTGTCTCTCGGCCTCCTACTACTCTTAGTGCATCTAGCCATGCTGGCCAAACATACATAAAAGAGGATGAAATATAGCAAAATCATATCAAACACTAGATTAGTATTAAAACAAGATAAATATTCTACGTTCTTTTGAGTTCATCAAGGGATACATTGCGCCCCTGGGCAAAGAGTCTTAGGTCATGCTTATGGCAATATCCATTCTATGAATGACAAATATTGAGTGCATCAAACTAAACAAAGAAATCAAAGTTAACCCCCCTTAAGTACGAGCTGCCAAACAAGTGATCCAAAAACCTTGCTTTTCTTACACTCCTTTTCGGTTCTTGCGACTAAGAATTTTTGTGCCTTATATACCACGTCTAGTAGCTTCTCTCGGAAGCTTTTATTGCAAAAGAAGAAAAAAATGGATATAAAAATTGTGTCCCCTCATCGATATTGAGCCAAATCAGACTCACACAGTCCGTATTAATTAGGTATAGAATTGGTTCATCAAATATCCCCTAACTTAGTTCTTCACTTGTCCTCAAACAAACATTTACTTGGAAAGGCATATTTACACATTGAGGATGCTTGTTTACAGATGGACACCCAACTCTAAGTACTGCATGCACAAGTTCAACTTCTTTTGCTTGCGGTCATCACCAACTTTATGTTACTTCATATATAGAGGGTCAATTATGGCTATCACTGTGTGGGGAGGGGGGGGGGTTCTCATTTTCAGGTTAGGTCCTCGTCCTAAAACTAAAACTAATAAATTTGTCCTCTTCAATTTTTTGAATTTATCTTAATCTCCCTCACTTTTTGCCCTGACAAGTCTACAATAATTGAGATAGACATTATTTTTAAAGTTAATACTTAATTTCTCCATCGGAATCATACATTAGACCTGAGATTATTCACATACATAACAATGTAGTGGCATTTATATACATCAAGATATTTTGATCTTTGTATGCACACAAACAAGCGCCTAGCTATCCCTCAAAATACAAACAATTTTCTGGCATTTCCTTCTTCTTTTTTGCTTTGTGTTTTCCTATACATAACTTGCCCTGTTCTTGGTTTAGGCTCAAAGGGATTATTCCGAATTTTGAAAAAATGTTCAAACATCTTTATCAATCTAAGCCTAAGTTCATATACATTCCCCAAAATAAAAATTTTGATTAAACACCGCCCCCATAGTTTTGTCCTTATTTAAGACCCCCAATATGTATTGTGTGTTTAAAGTATGGTGATGACTTTTAGCGCACTGTATATTAATTAAACATAAGTACACCAAATAGCTTAGATAGCACATTTAGCAAAATAGTTCAAGCAACACAAAACAAAGGAGTTATAGGTTCAAAAAATAGACAAACAAATCAAAAGGAGATAAAACCAGAGTTTAGACATCTCATCCCCAAACTTGACCAACACTCCCCCAAGTGGATATATATATAATTGGGAAATGAAAGCAATACTCCCCTGAAGGAAGGCATGGCCATGCTTAATTCATATTTAGAGTCTGAAACCACCAAGTTGTAGGTGTGCTCTCTATCATCATCATCGTCGTCCTCATTCTCTTCATCTCCAGTTCCAATAGCTACCTCGCTTGGTGATACGGATGGAGTGAAGGTCAAGGGTGGTGGCAGCAAACTTATTGGAAACTGGATGCCCTTCATAGTTGACATCATGACCAGGTTCATGTAGACCGCAACAACACAGCGATAAGAGTGCTCCACAAAAGATTCCCTTTGATCTGGGCTTGGGAAAACTGCAGCTGAGGTCTTCGCTGGGACTGGAACTTTGGACTTACGTCTAGGGGTTACCAGTTTGCTTTTACCTTTCGCCTTCACCCAGTAGGTGTAGTGGACGGTTTTGTGGTGGCCTCAGGATTCACACTTCTCCTATCATAATTTGAGCACATCTCCAGTGAAGCAAAACATTACATGATGTCCTTGTATATAACATTACCCACGTTGATAATACGCCTAGTTTCTATGAGCAGCAACCTCTTCAATTTAATGTCCAAATGTGCGTGGTTGGCATCATCCTGGTACAGACAAACAAATGCCACATCAGGATGCTTGAGTGATAGTCGGCCTTGTTAAACCCTAGTTCCAGTGAGATTAATCAGGTGCACACAAAACTTTAGCTACATCGGATAAATCTGTGTATCCCCAATTAAATTGGAGAACTTGTCATTATCATAGAGAATGAGGGTGAACACCTGATTAATCTCAGTGGGACTGAAAGGCACGTACACTCCTCTAATATATACTTTGAAATCATTTATAATAGCAAGATTAGAATAAAACGTCCTCACCACCTTCAGGGCATACTCCCCCGTAGTTCTTAGAAACTACGTTCAAGATCTGCCCTTAACAAATTTCCTAATGATAGCCATGCATTAAGAAGAAAACCTCCATTCCCTAATAACATCGAACACTCCCACAGTTTCATCAAAGAACTTCTTAGGAGTATCGTTCACAAATTTATCGGGAACTGCAGGCTTAGTAATTTTGACCTTTTTGGGCAGCATGCTTGCTAGATTCCAGAGAAATTGGAGTAAAGATGTCAATTTCATACTTTATTTACTTTAGAACGTAGTGGAAAACTCACGCTCCGATGAAACCTGGAATATTTGTCGTGGAAGAAGACGGACTGTGTTGTGGAGACGAAAGACTTATGGCGCTTAGGGATTGTCGCGTTGTTTGAAAGTTAAATGTGTCCAAATGCGGGACAACACCTGATCTTTTATACCGGAACCTGGGTGGCCTGTTTTAATTTTCTTATAATTAATGTAGCGGTTACTGGGTTATTCGTGTGCAGTTGTAATTAATTGTTCGTTACTGTAGCTATTTAAAAATATGGACATGGTGAACTTGTGTTGTTAGTGGACATCCTAAGCACGCTTCACGCGTCATGCTTCCTTGTTGCGGTTGCCTTAACTCCGTGTATTTTGTTGGCTTTCGGATCAATCTTAATTATACATCAAGGGAGATTAGTGGCTGTGATGAGTATATAAAAAGCACCTAATTAAATCAGCAGTTAAAATAGTAAAGATAAGCAATAGCTCTCACGTCCGAACTTATAAATGCCCTTCCCCAAACTCAACGACTTGCATAGCACATTGATGGAGATAGAGTTTAGTAAAAAAAAGGCTGAGAATAGAATGCGCCCCTTAGTGGTACAAAAAACGCCTTGGGTTGACTCCCACATGGCGCTTCTTTAATATAAATAGCTAGACACTGTGTAGCTGCATTAATGGTTAAAGGCAGCGAGCCTCTCTAAATTGGTTCCTCCTTCATCATACAATTTATGTCTTTGTCCATTCACCTTGAAAGTATCTTTGTCAGGATGAGCAATTTCTATGGCCTAGATGGAAATACTTGTGTGATCTCGAATGGTCCAAACCATCTGAACTTCAACTTACCTGCAAAGAGTTTGAGTTTAGAGTTAAACAAAGTGCCTTCTGGCCTGTATAGAAGTGGCTCCTGGATATGTGTTTATCATGCCAAGCTTTGATCTGGTATTTGTAAATTTTTTGGCATTCTCATAGGCATGATGCTTAAATTAAGATTGAAGCAATCCCGTTTCCCCTGCCCTATTTCTTAAATTAAGATTGTGCATGGCCCAATAGGCTTTAGGTCCCAATTCCACATGCAAGTGACAAGCTTTTTCATAAACCAGACGATATGGGGACATGCCAAAGGGTGTCTTATAGTGCATCTTCTTGCTTGAGTACCCAATCCTTTCTGGATATGCACACTATCTTTTCCAATATTATCTTGATTTCATTGTTTGATATTTTAGCTTGGCCATTTTTCTGTGGGTGATATGCCAAAGCAGTGCGAAGATGAATTCCATACTTTCTCAGCATTGCCTCAAATAGACTATTACAAAATGTGATCCCCCATCACTTACAATGCATCTGGGGGTGCGAAACCATGAGAAAATATTCTTGTGCAAAAATTTCAGTACCACTGCTACATCATTGGTGGGAGTGGCTATTGCTTCAACCCATTTAGAGACATAACCCATAGCTTCCAAAATGTATTCCTACCCCGTAGAAACGGAGAATGGTCCCATAAAATTGAGTCTCCATACATCAAACACTTCAACATCTAGGCACACCCTATTGATGAATTTCTTTTCTTTTTGAGAATTGTCCCATCCTTTGGCATCTATCACAGATAGTCAAAAAAGAGTATGCATCTTTGAATAGTGAAGGCCAATGGAATCCACTATGCAACACCTTTGCTTTTGTGCGCTTGCCTCCAAAATGTCTAATGGCTTGTTTTCTTCATTGTCGTGGCTGGAAAACTAGCTCAAGGTTATCCTGAATCACAATACATAATCTAAGGGGTATCAAGTGGAGAGCACAAGGTTGAATCCACAGAGAAAGGGGGTGTATGCTCACTGCTTCTTGTTCTGATCTGTTGCTGTAGAAACATAAGAAAAATGGGGGAAGTTTGCTGCAGATGAATGCTGGAACTATAACCAAGGAATCAAAGATGAAATCTAGATGAAATATCAAAGGAGAAACATAATTATGCTGACCTTTATCCCATGAGGAATAGCCTTGGAAGCAAAAGGATCATAGTTGCACATTTAGATAGTTTATGGTACTTAATGTGTAGTTTGCCAACCACTGCCATTCTACTTGTATCCTGACTCCCTAATCGGTTTATCAGTCTTCTAACTCAACTATCAGAGCAGCATTAAGATCATAAAAGCTCATTAAGAGTGTGAATCTAAGA
>JAOWBN010190590.1:0-15805 GCA_028565015.1 Pinguicula moranensis | reverse complement strand
GTGATCAATAAAGGATTCACCACTCCTAAAATGTTAGGAGAAGATATTCCTATGGCCACTTGTAAGAAGTCATATTACCCTTTGCAAAGCACAAGTTTAATTAGAAAGAGTTTCTAATTAGAACTTAATCATCATGACTTCTGGTACAATAAATCTTACGTATATAAATAAGGGTGATAAATAACCTCAATATACCAGATTAGGAATATGTCCTTGGTGAAAGGATATAAATTATACGAGCTAATTCTTGAAAGGATAGTCTCCTTCTATGACTATTCTCAATACTTGGAGGCCATGATATCTTGCTAGAAGTCACTCACGGTCTATGGACTATAATTAAAAAATAATTAATTAAAAGTGTTTAATTCATTAATAATAATTTGATTATGTTAATTATAGGTCCATTGCCAAGTTATTGAGAACATATAGGGTTACACACATTAACATCATTTTCTTGAGGGGTCAAAGTGTGATATAAAGTATAGGGGTCAAATTGAAGTTTTTGAAACTTTAAGGATTTTTTTTTTAAAGCCAAATTTCATTAATAAAAAAATATGTCCAAGAATATTTTTTTTGGGTAGGTAGTATTCAGAATACCGGACCCTACTTAGATATCCAGGCAGAGCCTGCCGCTGAGGCAGAACAACAATAAGAGTATGAGAATACAAGTAAGGAAAAACTATGCTCCTATCTAGATGACTCCTACTAGAAACCTTGTAGATGCATTGTGTAACCTGTAATTTTTCGTACCCCCTACTGGTATAGCTAAGGGTGATCAAGTACATGGCTCACCTAGCATCATAGTAGATCAAGAAGCAGCTCTGTATTCAGATCATTGCCATCATCCGCTCTTCACCAAATCGAAGTGTCGTGACTGTCACATTATCATCACCCATTTTAGGATCATTGGTACACAGCTCGGCTAAGTCTGGTTAGCTATCCATGTAATGTAAGCAGGGGGTAATACTCTGAACTGCAGTCACACTGTACAAAAACAAGAAACTAGAAAGGAGCCAACTAGACCAACACAAAAATAGCATGTGTACTCAATGCATTATGATCCGACTCAAACTGAGCATGATTCTACTGCCAGTTCTCTATTTGAGTGTGATCTACAGCCATGAATACCTGTACCAGTAATCGGATCCATGGTGCATTTTGTTGTAGCAATATTATAGCATCTTGGCTAATGAGTGAGGAAATTCGGCAGCCTATGCATTGTTCTGTATGAGAATTAGTGGAAGTAATCTGCAGCTGTATGCAAATGGCTATCACAGCATCCAGTTTTAGCATAATTGATCCTGGACAATAGGTGGCCGGATGGACCATGAGAGGCAAGGCAGCCTATATGCAATTATCAGGAACACCCTGCTTGATAGGCATCAGTAACATGAGAGGAGAATATAATAACACCATTAGTAACTTTGATCTAGCAGTGAAGATGCTGATCCAGTTTGGAGTGTGACAGCATTGATCCAATCCTGCAACTATGCAGGCTGCCACCAGGATATTCTGAGGACGGCAGGAGTCATTAGTGCAAGTCACAAGTGGCTCACCCCTCAGCCTGCATACCTTATAACTTCAAGACGTTAGATTGTTGAAGGAGTCATGAAATTTTTTAAGAAGAAAAGTGCAAACAAGCCCTAGAGTAAGAGAGGAATGTGAGGAGTTGAAGATGTGAAGTGAGATCTATTTTTTTTTTCCTCCAAATGGACCACACCATGGACAGACAAATTGAATTCCAAGATGGCACATTAACACCCTGAGTTGCAGAGGCAGAGTACACTAGCAATGAGGGAATGACTGCATCTCTAAAGGCAGTAGGCACTTGAGCTAGTGATAGCCAGGAGGCAATGGCCTTCCATAGCATGGTGGAGATGGGACATTCAGAAAAGAGGTGGGTTACAGCCTCCTCTGCTGTCTGGCACAATGGACAAGTTGTCTCTAGTTCAGCAGCTATTATATTTCTCCTCTGCAGAGTGACTTTGGTAGGCAATGAATTTTGTATTAGCTTCCAAGTAAAAATATAGGCTTTTTTTGGTGCAAAAGTTTTCCATATGTGCTTAGTAAGTGTTAGATGAGAATCAGAGAAGACATGTTGCGTACCGGAGATTATGGATCTGTAAGCCTCTCTGACCGTGTTAGCCCAATCTTTGTTGAGCTTGAAAATGTAGTTATCTCTGTTGAGTGCATGAGGAGATATATTTTTCAAGGCCCTTTCTAAGTCCTCCAGATCAGGTTGTTCAGATTCAAGGATTGCCCTCCTCCACTGAGTAGCTGCAGAACCCATTTCCCAAGCATAGCAGAGTTGAAGGAAGAGAGACATCGTGCACCTAGACCTCCCTTAGGCAGCAATGTGGTGATTTTTTCCATGAGGCTAGGCAGACTTTTTTCTTGGTTGATGATCCACCCCATAAGAAGTTTCTCTGTATAGATGCCAACCTTTTGATGATGCTGTTAGGAGCACTGAAACAAGAGAAATAATGGGAAGGCAAGGCTGACAAAACTACATTCAAGAGTATTAATTTTCCACCTGACGATAGCCACTTGTGCTCCCATGATGATAAGGCCTTACTGAATTTATCAGTTACAAGCTGCCAAGAATTAGGATTCCTCAAACGAGTACCAACTGGGAGACCTAGATACCTGAAGGGTGGCAAAGCTGGTTGGCAGTCTAAATAGGCAGTCATATCCTCCAAGATCGAAGCCTGCACATTAATACCAATCATTTTACTCTTGCCAAAATTGATCGTAAGACCTAATACCAGCTCAAAGTTGAGCATAATATCTTTAAAAGCTTGCACCGAGTTCCAGTTAGCATGTCCAAGAATGATGTTGTCGTCAGCGAACTGCAAATGTGAGACCTGCACCCTTTTTCTGCCAATGCACAGCCCTTTGAAGCACTTCAAGTTTATTGCTTGGTTGATCATTGCAGACAATCTTTCTGCAACCAGAAGAAAGAGGAATGAGGAGAGTGGATCACCTTGCCTGATGCCACAAGTAGGGTTGAATTCCTTGGAGGGACTACCATTAACAAGAATAGAAGTAGAGGAGGACTCCAAGAGACCTTTGATCCACCACAGCCAGCACTGAGGGAAGTTCATGATTGACATTATCTGCAGCAAGTACTTCCAATTAATTGTGTCAAAGGTCTTCTCAAAATCAACCTTGAAGATGAGGGTTTACTTTTTCAGCTTCTTCGCTTCATCAACAATCTCATTTGCAACAATAACGCTGTCTATAAGTCTCCTCCCGTTATGAATGTTGATTGAGTGTAGTTGATCAAGTTGTCCATCACCTGCCTGATCCTGTTGAAGTTTATGAAACTTCAAGGACTTGTATGAAATTATGGGGTTATGGATACATGCTATGCATGACCTCACATGTGTAGAGGTGTATAGAAACCTTATGGAAAAGGATTTTATAACAAGTTGACACATAAGCATGAAGTGTCAATTGTTGAAACACATGTAAAGCTATGGTTAAATGTTATCTATTTGCCAAAACATGTGTATATATCTAAGACTCATGATCACCTATATAAATACCTTAATCTTATCACAAATATGAGAGGTTGGTAGAGCTTTAAAGCCTTGAAATAATTGTTGAGAAGTTTCACATCCTTGTTACATTCTCTACATGAGAAGGACTTGGACTTTTTGGGCAAAAACTTGAACAAGTTTTCTTCTCTTTTATAAGGCTTAACGGTTAGAGCTAGCACTCCTTTATCCATATATAAGTTATACACTTAGGGTATATAAATCTCAAGGGAGGTGGTGGTATGGACTACTTTAGAGGGTGAACATTTAGACACCTGAAAGAGCTTTCTTGCAAGGATTAGTGATTCTACAAGAGGTATAAAATTTCTTTCTCCCATCAAGTTGTGTAAATTATCAAAGATCCATGGTCAAAAGATCTCTGAAATTTTTGTTATGCATGCTTAACACACACCTATGTTTACGCTTTCGTACAAATTTTGTATCATGACACATAGTATAGCTTTCGTAGATCAACAAGTGGTATCGAAGCAATTTTTCTAATTCTTGTATTTTGCAAGATTTATCACACAACTTATGTTAGATGAAAATGGATGTATGAATGAGTTCATGTGCATGCTTGTATTTCTTGAAAGATTTGCTCCACAAAATCTTAAGTATTGTTTTGACCAAAACTTAAAATTTTTGCTGGACAAAATTGTTGTAGTAGTTAAGTGCACGGTTTGATCCCTCAATGATGTTGTATAAGCATAAGTAATAGTTCATAAACAACTAGATGTTAAGACTTGAAAAAGGCCCCCCAAAACCGTAGCTATTTTATGCTAGAATTTGCTCTTGCATGTTACTTCAAATTCAAGAATATCTTGCATTAATGATTCTTTGTAGTATTCTAACTTTACATGCTTTATTTAATTTTGAATTAATATATGATGCATGGTGGTTGATCATGGACTAGAGCCCAATAGGATTATGCTTATTGTAATAATTGTTATTATTTAATTATTTTTTGAATGGATGTAATAGTTGCATAGGTATTCAAAACATGGCTTGCATGCCATGTCTTCCTTTAAAATCTTGATGTAATTCTTTTCCCATCTTTTACCCCAAAATGTAACTTGGGGTTTCTAAAATAATATAATTTTGTATTAGTCTAGTGGGAGGAAAATTGTGAGAGTTAGGTTGAGAATTATGTAACTCAAGAAAAGGAAGCCACCAAGATGTTATCAATGAAGGTGTTGATGCAGAGGCGTTGCATAACTTCCATTGAAGAACACACTTAGGATAACCCTCTAATCTCTTAATGGCCAATAGATTAATTGAGTCCATGATCATACCACGATTATATATGTTTATTTAGCATGCTCTATAGTATATTGTTATGTGATAATAATATGGGATTATATGCATGATAGAAAACTTAAACATGATGAGACTAAAACATATCAAATCCTCAAATAATAATCAAGTCTCCCATTTACAAAATCATTATGGTAAAACGACCCTCCTTATCATAGGTTCACTTGTTGAGTTTCCCTAAAGGTGACCATCTATCCCATAGGTTCAATTGGGATCCTTGACGCACTAGAAGATTAATTTAATCTTCTGAATCAATATAGAGGGTTATTGATTTGTAATAAAATATTGGGAGCAAAATGAATATGTTTCAAAAGTCTATTATACTCATTATATATATATATATACATGAAACAACCAAGTCTTATCTTTACCTTTAAATGTTTTGTAGATGTTTTCCACGCAATTAAACCCCCTTTTATTCTCGAATCACACAAGTTAGTTGGTGCTAATTACTTGGATTGGCATCAGAAATTGAGAATTGTTCTCAAAGCCGATAAGCTTGCACATGTTCTCGAGATACCAAAACCCAACCCTCCGGAAGAGGGTGCGTCTCGGGCTATTCAATCTGCT
Organism: Pinguicula moranensis; assembly: GCA_028565015.1. Classification (NCBI taxonomy): domain Eukaryota; kingdom Viridiplantae; phylum Streptophyta; class Magnoliopsida; order Lamiales; family Lentibulariaceae; genus Pinguicula; species Pinguicula moranensis. The sequence goes on along the minus strand of JAOWBN010190590.1, from coordinate 10,382 downwards.
CATGAGAAGCAAATTGAGGCTTATGACCTTGCCCAATGTCTTATGCTAGCATCCATATCTCTAGAACTTTAGATGCAATGTGAGAATTTTGATGCATATGCTATGATGGGGTACCTCAAAGGGTTGTTTGAGGCTCAATCTGAGATTGAGATATATAATCTAACCAAAGAGTTTTTTAGAGTCAAGATGAAAGAGGGTTCTTCTATGGCTGCCCATGGCGTAATGATGCCAGGTTTCATCAAAAGGCTGAAGGACCTTGGGACTAACCTTGGGACTAACCTTGGGACTGAGAATGAGTTACAAAAGGGTAAGAGTGCCATCTTGCTCGCGACTTCTGAAATGGGCAAAAAGTTGTCAAAAGCCAAGCTTTAGAAGCAAAATAAAAAGAAGCGCGTAATGAAAGCAAAAGGTGGGGTCAAGAAGAACAAGAAACCTGAAAAGGCACTTGCTTCCATTGTGGCAAGACTGGCCACTAGAGACGCAATTGCAAAGATTATCTTGAATCTTTGAAGATTATTAAGGAAGCATCTTTATTAGGTATCTACATGATTGACGTAGTTTCTATATTTGCTTCAAATATTTGTGTATTTGATACTGGATTCCCTGTTCATATTTGTAATAATATGAACGGGTTGAAGCCAAGTAGATCAGTGGCAAAAGGAGAAGTAGATCTTCGCGTTGGAATAGGAGCATGAGTCATGTCTCCAACCTTCTGGACCTACTATCTTAATTTGCCCAATGGGCTTGTACTAGAACTATATAACTGTTATTATGTTCCAGTACTTATGAAAATCTTGTATCTATTTCACGTTTAGACGCTGAATGATATTCTATTTTGCAACAATACAATAGCTGTACTATTTTGAAAAAATGGAATTAGATATTTGGTAGCCTCAAGTATTAATGGTCATTATGTTCGCCTTCTCTTAAATTTTTTTTTTAAATATCATTAGTGTGTGATTTACGATTGAGTCTACTAAATGCGGGATTTAAGCATGTTTGCACATAATGATCAAAGTTACGACTTTCAGGAAAGCTAAAAGGAACCACCCTCCGTACAAATCAAATCTACTAAATCATCCCTATTTCAATTTTCATTATATCGAAAAGAAAGACTAGAAGAAGACATACCTCCACTTCCACCGCCAACCCCAACTCCAGTTAAACCCCAACTACTCGAAAGTTGGGTTTGACTAGGGTCTATTCCATAATCTACCGGATGTGCCATTTTTATATGATTGTTTAACGATCCATAACCTCCACCTTTAAATTCCCAAAAAATTAAGTTAAACAAATTCTTAACTAAAAAAATAGCCTAAGCCCTAAGAAGTCTGAACCGATTCTGCAAGTACTCAAGTAGCCGGTGGTGTCACAATGGTCTCACTTAAATATTGGCTTCCTAGACAGTACTTGCTATTCCACGTAAGGGCCCAGATATCTGGTGAAGAATGGTCTCACTTAAATACCAGCCCTAGAGAGCCACTCAGGAGCACGGTTGCTGCGAAATTTCTTTTAACTTTCTAAAATAAAATATTTAAACTAATACTAATATTCAAAAAAACAAAAGTTTTATGGTAATATTCCATAAAAATAAATAAATACTTAAAAGAATTTTAAAATTTTTACCTTTACGAAACTCGTATTTTAACGTACAAAATCAGCATTTCGCAAAATAGTGGTTTGGACCTTTTCCAGAACTGGAACCTCGTCATAAAATTTGAGCCATATTAGAGATTTGCTCGTCTTATCATGTACGGTGCGTTGACGTTGAGTTTGAGGCTGAGAGGTCGGCATCGTCGATCAGGGTGAAAGATTTTTAGTTCCACTAGAGCGAACAAAATCTTCGTCGGGCTTGAGCAACTCCAAATCCAACTCTTCCAAAGCAGTAAAATCAATATTTTTGTTAACAAATTTGTGAAATGTCGTCTCGAAATCGAGGCGCGGGGATGTGGATGGAGGTAGTGATGAATAATGAATATGAGATCTTTTTGACATTTTTTCGGTAGGGTAAAAAAATAAATAGAACAATTACTAAATAAAATCGCTAGTAGTAAGAAATCGAGAATCGGACTTCAAAGTGCTAATAGTAAAGGAGACTTGAGAGTTGAGACTTGAGAGAATGAGAGTTAAGAGAGAGAGAGAGTAAAAATTGATGTGAATGAAATGAAGAGGTGAATAGGTATTTATAGATGTAAAAAAAAAAATCGTTACTCTTTGACAGCCACCCGACCGCCGGAATCTAGCAGTCACGTGGCAACGACTATTTTTTGAAATTTAATTAATATATATATATATTTATAGACGATCGCCCGACCGCCGGAATCTGCGGTCGGGGAGCAACAACTCTTTTGAATTTTTTATTTTCTTTTTTATAAACCGGCGGTCGGATTTTTTTTGTATGGCTATAGATTTTTATTTTTAATGTTTAGTGTTTAGTGTTTATAACATAACTTATAATTTATAAAGTTATAAAATTTTAAAATTTGTAAAAGCAACAAACTTATATAACTTATAAAGTTTATTAACTTATAAAAATTAAAAACTTATAAACTAATAAAACATATATAACTTAGAATTATAAAGCTATAAACATATAAAATTTATAAAAGTTAAAAACTTATCAAACTTATAAAAGTTAAAAAATTATATAACTTATAAAAGTTAAAAAAATTATATAAGTTACAAACTTCATTAACTTATTAAAGTTATAAACTTATATAACTTATAAACTTATAAAACATATATAACATATAATTATAAAGTTATAAACTTATAAAAGTTAAAAAAATTATATAACTTATAAAAGTTGAAAACTTATATAAGTTACAAACTTCATTAACTTATAAAAGTTAAAAACTTATAACTTATAAAACATATATAACATAGAATTATAAAGTTATAAACTTATAAAATTTATAAAAATTAAAAATTTATATAACTTATTAACTTATAAAAGTTGAAAACTTATATAACTTATAAAAACTAAAAACTTATATAACTTATGAACTTATAAAACATATATAACTTATAGTTAAAGTTAAAATCTTATATAACTTATAAACTAATAAAGTTATAATCTTATAAAATTTATAAAACTTATATAAGTTATAAAGTTATAAAAATTAAAAAATTATATAACTTATAAATTTTATTAACTAATAAAACTTAAGAACTTATATAACTTATAAAACATTTATAAATTATAAAGTTATAAACTTAAAAAAATATAAAAGTTAAAAGCTTATAAATTATATTAACTTATAAAACTTAAGAATTTATATAACTTATAAAATTTAAAGCTTATATAACTTATATACTGTATCAAATTATCAACTTATAAAACTTAACAACTTATATAATTTAATAATTTATAAACTCTATTAACTTATAAAACTTGCCTAACATTTAACAACTTATATAATATATTAAAAAAAGATTAGGGTTTACAGTTAGACCACCGGATCAGGCGGTTTGACCGCCAGATTCATATTATTATTTTTTTAATTTTTTAACTATTTTGGCGGGACCACCGAACGCCTTACGGTCAAACCGTTAAGGCGGTTTGACCGGCAACTTTTTTAATTTTTTTTTTTTCAAAATAAATATCCAGCCAGTTGAAACCTCCGAAAAATTGTCGGTTTTGTTTTCATTAATTTTTTGATAAAAATGCCAATTTTGAAAACCTCTGATTTCAAAACCTTGAGCAAACCTTTAACTTCCGGTTTCAAAATCACCGGATTTTTTCGGTCCAATTGCTGCCGGGTTCCCAATTAACGGTTAAGAATTCCTATCTCTAATAGTGGGCTTGGTTCCCACCCCTTTATAGGTGACAGATCAAGTACTCGACAAATTTGTTCAATTGATCCTTGAATTTTTGAACCATCAATCATTGGTTTTAGGTTTAGTCACATTGTTGGTTAGGTTCATATAATTTGGTATCAGAGCTCAGATTAAGCAAATTTGGGTACCCTTGATGTTGTTAGTTTTCGACTCTTTTTAGCCGTGGGATCAACTTCTCGCATGGTAGATTTATCTTTTCAAATTTATTGTATTCCTTGCTAAATTTGTACACACAAAAAAAAGAGTCTAACAAAAGTTTAGGGCACAAGGGCCGAATTTGTCAAAAAAAGAATAGGAAAAAGGCCATGAAAAGAAAAGTTCTTTCTTGACGAAAAAAATGAGGTACACGATTCAGCAAGAGATCTCCATTATTTTCAAAAGTGTTTTTTCATTCCAAATGAATACTTTCGTGAAGAAGTTGACATGTATGATGAAGGCTGAAAACAACAAGAAAGAGTGGTTGAGGGAAATGAGGCCAATGATGGAAACACTAGAAATGATTAATGATCGATTTGATCGAATATAGACACGGGAGCATCTAGATCTGCCCCAAACTGTAGGAAGAGACCACCTATGGCTAGGAGAGGACCAAGATTTTGGCAACGTGAAAATCAAGATGCCTTCGTTCCAATGCAAGACCGATCCAGAGCTATACTTGGAGTGGGAGACTAAGGTCGAAATGGTGTTTGGATGCTACACATACACCAAGAGGCCATTGAGTTTATTGATTATGCCCTCATTTGGTGGGATCAAATGCTAACAACTAGGAGGAGATATGTCAAGCCATCCATGGAGACATGGGACGATATGAAGGCCATGATGAGGAGACGATTTGTGCCAAATCACTACTTGAAGCCTCTACCAACAATTACAGTGGCTCACACAAGGCTCTAAAAGCGTGGAGGAATACTATAAAGAGATGGAGATTGCCATGATCTGTGCCAATGTTGAGGAAGACCGAGAGGGGACCATGGCATGTTTCTTACATAGTCTCAACCGAGACATTTTTGGATTGGTGGAGCTACAACACTATGTAGAGACCACTGATATGCTCTACCAAGCCATCAAGGTAGATGACCAACTCAAGAGGAAAGGAGCTCGAAAGGGGCAAACCACGGCTACCTTTAGCCCGTGGAATACTAGTACTACCAAGTGGGACAAGGCCGAGCCTGAGACATCCAAGAACGACAGGCCAAAGACTGTTGTTCCAATAGGTGCCACTGCGTCTTCCACATCTAGAGCTCGTGACATTAAATTCTTTAAGTTCCAGGGTTTGGACCACATAGCGAGCCATGCCCGTACCAGCATATGATTATGTTGAATGCCAATGGAGAGATCAATTCTAAGGATGAGACAGAGATTGTGGACACATCACATGTGGAGGTGATTGGTTATGAGCAGAGTACGGTGGTCGGAGAGTTGCTAGTTGCTCGAAGAGTTCTGAACATGCAAGCCATAGAAGAAGACCAAAATCAGCATGAGAATCTGTTCCATACCCAATGTTTCATCAACAAAAAGGCGTGTATCTGATCATTGATGGAGGGAGATGTACAAATGTTGCTAGCACGTACCTCGTGGAGAAGTTAGCCTTGACCACTATGTCGCATCCTAGACTGAACCAGCTTCAGTGTCTGAATGATTGGGGAGAAGTCAAGGTAACAAAGCAAGTTTTGATTGTATTGGCCATTGGAAAGTATGAGGACGAGGTATTATGTGATGTGGTTCTCATGGACGCATATCATTTGTTGCTTGGGAGGCCGTGGCAATAAAATTTGAGGGCGATACACGATGGCTTTACTAATAGGTATTCATTTACCCTTGGAGGAAAGTCTATTATCCTTGTACCTTTGTCACCAAAATAGGTCATGGAGGACCAATTGAGACTTCAAAATTTGAGAGGAAAAGAGTCTGAGAGTGCAAAGAAGATAGAGAAGAAGATGAGGGAAAAAGTGAGTTGAGTGAAAAGAAAAGGAAAAAGGTTGAGTGAAAAGAAAAGAGAGGAAAGAAAAGAAATGAGGAAGTGAAAAGGAAGAGGTAAAATCCATTTGCATAGCCCAAAAGAATGAGAGTTGCATATGTTCTTCCTAACGAATTAACCCCTGAATTACCTCCAAACCGAAGGATCAAGCTTCAAACTTATTTCATTCCAGGAGCATTCGTCCTGAATCGACTTGCTCAAGTAAAAAAATTATTGGAAAAAGGATATGAGCATTCTAGCAAGAAGACGTGTACGGTTCAAGGTGGAAAAATGAAAGTCGTCCTTGTAAGGGGGTATCGCGAGAAGGCCTACAAGATTGACCTGCATGGTGAGTATGGTAACCCTCAAACTTTAATATCATTAATGGATTTCCGTTTGATCCAGGTTGGGATGTGAGGACAAATCCTTTTCAAGAAGAGGAGAATGATGCAAAATTCGTTTGCACCATACATAACCAAGGCGAAACAAGAACCCTTAACTTTGGGAGGACAAATCCTTCCAAAGTAATTCATATCCAATGAATTTTGCGAGGACCATCAGGCTGACCACCCCACAAGAAGTGTCACTACAGTTGTTTAATATTTTGAATAACCGACAATCGGCTCTTTATAAGGAGAAGAAGTATAACGACAAACTTACAAGCATGGATTTGATCAGTGTAACTCGTGATAGATATTTGGATTGCAAAGTAGCCAATTTAGCTCCTACTCGTTTAACCATTGGGGTCCAAATAGCAACTCTCTTCGGATTACCGCCCAAGAAAGACCTAGATATGAGCAAGGTATATCTCCTTGCTAACAGTGGCAGATTTCAACAAAGTTTGAAATCATCCCGCATATTGAGCCCTATCACCATACTTTTATTGAAATTTACCTTCATTCCTGACCATACTTCAAACAACTTCAAGATTCTTTTAAACACCACTATTTTCTGATGATTAACAAGGCCAAACAATAGTTTTTCATATGCATATTGGAGGTGAGTGAGTGGCATTTGATCTCTACCAACTTACACAACCCTGAAAGCTCTTATTTCTCTTGCATTGTTCATCAATAATCCCATCCCCTCGGTAGCAAGGAGGAAAAAAAGGTGATTTTCGATAGCATTGTCTCGGGCTGCGATGAAGCTAAAACTAGCCGTTGCAACTCTCGTTAATCAACACAGAAGCAGACATTGTAGATAGACACTCGAGAATCTAGTTGCACCATATCTCACAAAAACCCATGTCTTTCATTATTTCCATTAGATACACCTAATCAACAAAGTCGAATGCCTTCTTGAAGTCCACCTTTAACATGAAACTAGGCACCGTTGATTTTTTGAGGTTGTCTTTAGTTTCATTTGCAACTATTAGGCCATCCAAGATGCTTTTGCCTTTCTAAAATGGTGTTTGGTATTTGCCAACCAATTTGGGATAACAGTCGCTAACCCGTTTGCAAGTAGCTTAGACATAATTTTATAAACACATCTTACTAGAGAGATGGGGCGATAATCCCCCATTGATGTTGGGTTAGGAACTTTGGCGCTAAGGACATTGAAGCTCGAGTTTAAACTCTTCAACAACTTAATATTTAGGTAAAATTCTTCCACAAAAGATATGATATCCCCTTTGAGAACATCCCAAGTGTGTCTTATGAATTTGAAATTCAACCCGCTCAGTCCTGGACTTCTGGCCTCTTCAAAAGCCCATACAACTTTTCAAAATTTCCTCTTCAGTGAAAGGTTTGATTAGAGCCATGTTGTCTACTATCGAGAGAGTCCTAGGCCACAAACCCGCATGCCTCAACACATCTTTTTTCTTGCGTTGAAAGTGCATTTGCAAATGTGAGTTTATCCCCTACTTGACCTCCTGCACACTTTCCGTCCACTGGCCATTGACAACAAGACCCTTTATCGCATTTTTCACCCTTTTCAATTTTAATACAAGTGTGATAGTATGCAGTGTTCTGATCACCTTCACATAGCCATCACACCCTAGATTTTTGAAAGGTCATTGACTCACGATGTTTAATCATCCTCTGTAGTTTAGACCATACAACATGCCTCTCCACTATTTCCTGCTCAGAGAGGGTAGAAACTTTCGCCTGCACATCTAACAAACTCATGTGATCCATGATCTCAACAATCTCTTCATCAACATTCCCAGACATAGAATGGTTCCAATCCTCCAGTTTGGAATTTAGAGCTTTATGTTTCTCCTGGACGACATATTCTCGTCGTCCCTCCACGTGAATAAGATATCACTCCAGTACCACATAGTCTTTGAGTCTGGGATGAGCAGTCCAACAATCCAAATTTCTGAAAGGTCGGGGGCCCAGTCAACTATCGATGGTTCGAGCAGGATCGTAGAAGCGCAGTCTGATGGAGATCAAACCAACTAGCAAGCCATTGAATCAAGACAAGAAACCGATCAATTCTGCTTGCTTTAGTGTCACTTCTATGATACTAGGTAAACTTGCAACATTGCAAAGGTAGATGAATCAAGTGAGAATGATTAGATAAACGAGTCAAATTCCTCGCACGCCTCATGTGATGCTATCTATACTCATCCATTTTCTCTCCGACAAGTCTCTGATCGAGTTATAATCTCCAACAATACACCACAACCATAGTATTCAACATATCTAAGAGAGTATTCCACAACGTCCTCTTATCACGAATGTTGCCCGACGAATAAACATTTTTTTTTAATATCGAGGTATCCGAGTAGTCAGCCCGACTAATCCTCAAGGTCTAATACACAGTGCCGACAATGCTTACACTGTTTGAAACGCGAGCCCTGTTTTCCGGCCTGTGGGACGTGGCCTTGTAAGGGAGCCTTCAGTGGGAATTCCGTATTCGTTCCAGTGAGAATTCAAACTCGAGACCTCTAGGCAAACCCTGATGGTCTCGGTCCTTACGACGGGTTGCCCGACGAATAAACATTAACAATGCTTGTATCAACATAATCCCATTCTCCTTGTATCCACATAGCCCCATAATACAAAGTATGAGCACTCATTTGGAAGATAGATTTATGCCATATACATAGCATCCCATCCGAATTCCCGATTGAACTTTGGAACAGATGCATAATCATCATCTCTCCATTTAGAATTGTCGGAAAATGACGAAAACAAAGAAAACGTTTCGAACGTTTTCTTTACACATTATAACTATTCATTTGCCAAAATGAATTGTGTCAAATAGTGTCAAATGAATAGTGACAAGATCCTATAAATAGGTTGCGTTGTGCGCCTATTTCAATACACGAAATATACAAAATTCTCATGTGTTGAGAACCCAGAATAAATTCTCTCGAATCGTTGCCTCACCATTTCCAGAGGAGAGATTTGATTCGTAAATACCTAACGAGACTCTGGTAGACTTGTTATCCGGATATTCGATCCGATCACGCTTCCGCAAAAGGTAACATTATCGTATTTCGATTCATTTAAATTCAATTTCAGATAAGTTCTACTTATTGAATTACAGTGGTATCAGAGCTGGATTTCCAGTAAAAAAAATTAAGTTCTGCATATTTTTTGGTCTTTTTTAATCCAAATCGATATTTGTAATCGATTTCCGTTCTTCCGCAAAAGTCAAGACGCCTCCGACAACCGCTCACGGCGGTGCGTGTCCGTCACGCACCGACGCATGAAGCTAGACTGGATCGACAGCGGTGTGTGTTGTACATGCGCCACGTCGAAATGGCGCATTTTGTAGATGCGTCGCATCGGAACGACGCGTTCTATGCATTTTTGGCTTGGATGTGTTGCGCATGCCATATTTTTCCGTCGGACAGCCATTATCAACCCATCAGAATTTAGGCGGCAGCGCGTGTGAGTCACGCGCCACCAACCGTGCGCATAATGGCGCATAGATGTTTCCCTACCACCATGTTCCGCCCAGATCTACAGATTCGAGCCGAAAAGACCAGATCCGACCATAAAAACAACCTCGTGGTGGCGCGTGTAAATCACGTGCCACCAACTGAGGCCGAAAACCATCGAATCGCAATGGGTTTTCCGCGAAAAGAGCGGATCTGGCCAGAAATCTTGGTAACGGGAAGAAGTGGGGGCGGAGAACGGTGTTTTTACCTCATCACTTGGGCGAAAAAACAGTGGCCACGATGGCTGAGCGACAACATCCATAGAAAATGGCCCCGGGTGGATGAAATCCGTGAAAACGGCAGCGCCAGACAAGAAATTCGTCCGCCAAAGATTACGACGCCGCGAGATCTCGGCCAGGGTTTCGACTAAGTCGAAATACTAAAACAAAAAATAAATTTGGTTTTATACATTGGGCGGATTAGTTATTTTTCACCCGACCATATTTATTTATTTTTTGAATTGGGCCGCATTTTAAGCGGCCCATTTGATACAAAAAAAAAACGAATTGGGCCGAGCATTTTTAGGCTTTTGGAAACAATTTTTTAATTGTTAATTTTTTTTTGGAAATAATGGCCCAAATAAGCATTTATGTGTTAAATGTATTTAATTATGCATGAATTAAGAATTATTTATTTGCCATGAACAATTAAATTTATATTCTTAATATGCATGACTAGGAATTAAATTTTATT
>JAOWBN010190579.1:0-15808 GCA_028565015.1 Pinguicula moranensis | reverse complement strand
CACCCACCCTCACCCACGTTTATAGAAGAAAGCGAGGAACTACTACGTAAACATTTTCACTTCCTCATCCAATTCCAACCAACACATTTTTTCACGCACAACACACGATCCACTGCGTGTTCATGGCAGCCTACGAAGACTCTGCGAATTCCGGTTCATTTGCTGGGCAATTCATGTATCCGAACTCGTTCACCAGCCTTCTATCCTCCGGCGTACTCTCGGAGACCGACAACGGAGGTGAGAGAACTGGGTCTGGGGTACCGAAGTTCAAGTCCCGGCCGCCGCCGTCGCTGCTTCCGGTATCTCAGCCTTCAGCTGTGTCACAGTCGCCGTGGTTCGCTATTCCGCCAGGACTCAGTCCGGCGGAGCTATTGGATTCTCCGATTCTGCTTTCTGCAAATAACGTGAGTTTTTCGCTTTGTCAAGAGATTATCCCCAAATTCTAGGTTAGTTAGCAGTGTTCTTATTTCTCCTACTTTTGAAAACGCAGATTCTGCCGTCTCCAACTACGGGATCTTTTCCGATTCAAAGTTTTGATTGGAAGAGGAGTACTGACACAGCCACGCAGCAGCTGCAGAACGAGACAAACAACAGTAGAAATAACTTTTCGGATTTCACTTTCCAAACCCAAGCAAAGCCGATAACTTCTTATCAAACGGTATTGCTGCGATTTGATTCTAGTTTTTCAGTCATGATTCTCCGTCATCTTCTGTTTTCCGGATCTAATTTGTGAAAATCGTTTGAAATCAGGGAGAGCAGACATGGAGTTACAAAGAACAACTTGTCAAGCAAGAAGAATCCCTAAAATCCAACGTCAAGCCTGATTTCAATTCGATGCAGAGCTTTTCCCCTGAGATTGCTGCAATTCAAACCACTGATCCCATCAGCAGTGAATACAATAGAAAAAGCCAGTCGTCTAATGGGAAATCTGACGATGGGTATAACTGGAGAAAATACGGGCAGAAACAGGTGAAGGGGAGTGAAAATCCAAGAAGCTATTACAAGTGTACATATCCCAGTTGTCCCACGAAGAAGAAAGTTGAAAGATCTTTAGATGGACCTATTACTGAAATTGTATACAAGGGTTCTCATAACCATCCAAAGCCTCAGTCCACGCGAAGATCCTCAGCTTCTACTTCTTCTTCTCAGTGTCATAATTCACAGCTTGCTCAAATTCCGGAGCATTCCTATGGTTCAGTCGTAACGACAGAGAACTCAACGCTATCCGTTGCTGATGATGAATTTGAGCAGAGTTCTCAGAAGAGACAATCTGTTGCAGACGAGCTTGATGATGAAGAGACTGATACCAAGAGATGGTGAGTTCTTTAAGCCTGACTCCACTGTTTTTGTAGTTTGTTGTTTATGGCTGATGGACTAATTGATATGTGCGGTATATACAGGAAAGGTGAAGGTGAAACTGAAGGGACTTCGTCTATGGCTAGCCGTGCAGTTAGAGAACCAAGAGTTGTGGTTCAAACTACAAGTGATATTGATATTCTTATCGATGGGTATAGATGGAGAAAGTATGGACAGAAAGTGGTGAAGGGGAATCCCAATCCAAGGTGAGGCTCTTTTTTCCCTAGATGTTACAACATAGTGAACACACATAACTGATGAACACCAATAACCTTGATGAATCAACATTTCAGGAGCTATTACAAGTGCACAACTCCGGGATGTCCTGTAAGAAAGCATGTAGAACGAGCATCCAATGATCCGCGGGCGGTGATAACAACCTACGAAGGCAAGCACAACCACGACGTTCCGGCTGCTCGTGGCAGCTGTAGTAGTAGCCATTCCATCACCAGGCCCCTGCCTGTCAATCCCAACAATGCAAATGTAAACTCAGCAGCATTTCCAATTCAGTCAAACTTTTACACTCAGGCTCCTCCCTATACACTGGAGATGATACAGAGTCCCAGGAGTGTTGGATATTCAGATTTTGCCAAAGATGAGCCGAGAGAAGACAAGTTCGTGGAGTCGTTGCTATACTAAAATCGGGACACAGACCACAAATTCAGGATTGAATGAGTTGTTGGAGGAATTGTAATTCGTTTATTTTATTTTTTGTAATGTTTTGTGAAGTAGTAGAAAGGATGTTTACACGCAATAAATTTGTATTTTGTATAAAGAAAATGAAGGGGTGATGGTTTGGTACCATGCCGGCTCCGACCAGTACAACCCATTTATATATATTTTAATTTTGAAATTATTATTTTTAATATAAATATATATGTAATATATATAAATAAAAAGAGCCATCCGTGGCCCATATATAAAGTTTAGGGCTGGATAAGAAAATAGCATTTTTTTTGTTATTTCTAGTATAGTTTCCCCTAATTTAGTTCCACTATGTTAACGGACGGAAATCGAAAATGTTACCATTTTCTGTTATAATACGAAACGATAGCGAAATAAGTATAGAAATTAACGGATTCTGTTAAATTTTGTTACTTTTTTTAAATGTTGGTATATAATTTTTTTGTGTTTGTTGTTCTCTAGTGCCACCACTAGAGAACAAAGACGAAAATCGACTGATATCCATCCCCGTTCGTCTTTGTGTTTGTTGTTCTCTAGTGCCACCACTTTGCCTCGCCGCTGTTCGCGGACCACAGATAAGGATTCCTTCTATTGTTTATGATCGCTCTCGCTTGGTTCCGATTTTATACATTTCAGAATTGATATGGATTTCATCAAGTTGTTTCATTCGTTCGGTTTGGTTCCGCATTGAATATTAATATGGAGTTATTCCGTTATGGAACTTGATTTTTGTTGTAGTAAGTGTATATTTCAATTTTCATAGTAAATAACTGAAAGATTGGACTCTGAATTTCAATTTTGTTGCAACAGTGCAAATTTCAATTTTAAGATTCACACAGGAATAGACATAGTGAAAAATAGATGAAAAACGAAAAAAAAAAATCCGTTAATTTATCGGACGAAAAATAAAAATGGGTTTTTCGATTCCGATATATCCCATATACACCCCCTAGCCTGACAAGATCCTTGTATCTCTATCTTACAAGGTTAGCCAGTGACTAGCATACATTGTCGGGGCAACCATGGCCATACGGGGTCGGGTTACCTCTGTAAAAACATAAGGTCACCGGCAAAACCAAAAGCGCAGCGAGGGGGCAGAGGGTCCCCGGCCCCCTGGGTTCTGCCCCTCGGTCCTAGAGCAAAACCAAAAAACATAATAAATGATATAGTGCACTAACAGAAAGCGCGAGGCCAATACGAATGGATAAAAATGATCAAAATATCCCTGTATTGAACTCTGTGTCAGTGTTTAACATAAGATATTTTGGTCATTTTGGCCAAATTCGTGCGTTCGTGCGCTATATCATTTCTGAAAAACATTAAAGCCATACCGAAAATGCCAAAATGGGAAGGTTTTATTGGAAATATATATAAATATATATAAAATGAAAAATGCTGCTAATCCTCGGTAATGCACTCCAAATCAGGTCTCCACACTGCGCAGGAGCTTTTACTCCGATCAATCCGCCGGGGCTTCAACTTCTTCTCCTTCGAAACTCCGACGTGGATCTCCGGCGTCTTTTTCGTGGAGGCTCTGAGCTTCTTGAGTCTTTTCGCGTTCTTCTCTGCAGGCAGAGAAGAAGCGGGAATGAGGAAATAGATTGATCCTCTTTTGAGCTCCGATTCCGGCGAGAGAATGAGTATCCAGCGCGCCGCTTCCTGTGAGCAAGGCTTCGTGAGTACGTGATTCGGATAATTTTTCAGGAATTGACCGGCTGTGATCTTGCACTGCATCTCCTCAACGCTGCCGTTTAGGTGTACGATTCGGATCAAATCTAGGGCTCCGCAGGGTAGAACACATGCCAAACAACACCTTAAGCTGTTCCCCATTTGGAATATTGATGAATTTGTAGAAATTGGGTAGATTAAATCCTTTGTCATTAAATTGGATTTGAGTTTATATAGAAGGATGGGGAGCTCTGATCAATCTGCTGCTATGGAGTTCTAAATGCTCCAGTTGTCGCCGATCCAGAGGTGAGTTTATTATCATTATTCAACTGTACTGCACGTACCAATGATTTGTGCTTCTGTTAGTATAATATTTTCCATCTCCCAACAAACTCCAAGAACTAATTTTTATCTGTAGACTACAAACTTCCAGCTTGTACTTTTTGTCTTACATGCAGAGAAACATTGGTTTATTGAATTTTATTTAGGGTCATTTGAGGGGCTCGATGGAGAGTCCATAGCCACAGATTGAGGAAAAATATATAGCGCACGAAATCTAGCACACGAAACGCAAGAAAATGGGGTAAAATGATCATTTTACCCTCGTGTTAAACACAACATCCCTATTTAACACAGGGGCAAAACGATCATTTTGCCCCTTTTTCTTGCGTTTCGTGCGCTATATCAGATCATGGGCCAATTTGATAGTCGATAGTAGTAAAATAGGTTTGCGGACTACTGTGAGACTAACACCGGTAGGTACATTTGGTAGGGAATATTCAATTTTTTTCTGTAGTTAGTTTAGGGTGTTTGGTAGTCGTGCAATAATTATTGTTGCCTTATAAATTGCAACATCAGGGTGGCTGCTCAATGGACCTTCTATTCACTTCCTTTGTGGTGTATGAAGTTACTCGACCTTCTATTCACTTCCTTTAGGCCATCGAAGCTTTCATATCCATAGCAGTGGAAACTGCGACATCTTCCCCTGAACAACGACTTCACTGAACAATGCCTAAGCACTTTTACACTTGGTTATTGTATCGCCAGAACTTTGTCTCCATAGAAACTTATGAAGTCACATTTCTGTGTTTGCTAGCTATGCCCTCTGCCTGATACTAGACAACGGATAAGTGGATAAGTAGTGCTCCTTGTTCGCCTATATAGTTTGAATCTGCATGAGGATGCTGTCACAAACAGGGAAAATGCAGACGAGGCAGACGGTATTCAAGAGTGCAAGTTTCCATGATTCCAACCTAAACTAAAATAGGGCTTGGAGGGACGTTCCCCGGGGGCGTGAGGTAATACGCCCTTACTTATACCCTATAAATTTAATTTATTTAAAAATTTGTATTTTAATTAATCTAAAAATTTGTATTAATTAATTTAATTTATTTTAGTTATTATATAAATTAATTTAATTTATTTAAATTATTATTTAAATTAATTTAATTTATTTAAATTATTATATTAATTTATTTAAATTATTATGTTAATTAATTTAAATTATTTAAATTATTATATTAATTAAATAAATTTATTTAAATTATTATGTTGATTAATTTAAATTATTTAAATTATAATTTTAATTTATTTAATTTATTAAAATTATTATTTTAATTAATTCAATTTATTTAAATTATTATTTTATAATTCAATTTATTTAAATTATTAGATTAATTAAATGATTGTTTAATCAATTTACTTTATTTAAATTATTATATAAATTAATTAATTTATTTAAATTATTATATTAATTAACTAATTTTGGTTTAAATAACTAACTATTAACGTAAATACTAAATATTGTTTCATATGTACGGCTAAGTTGGTTTACTCCAACCCCACCATGATGGTGGAGTTAAATTTCATGTTTTTGCCCAACTTCGCCCGGGTTTGTCCCTGCCCGAAGAGTAATCCGACGGGCAGACGTATTGAAAGGCGGGATACCGAACGCCAGGCGAATTCGGATTACTCGACAAAAAGCAGGTTAAACCATCTAGAACCCGGCTACCAAACTGGCCCTAGAAAATAAGGACCCACAATTATACCAAAAGTGAGTTATTCTTCTATGTCGACTACCCGATTAGGCACCAAATTATCCATTTATAAAATCTTATCCTCTATTGGACCGAGTCATTTGTTTGGACCATAGGGCTTCTTAGAAAATCATGTCCTTTCTTCAAACACTATGAAGGAAGTAGATGTCCTAATCGCTTCATTTTGATGGAAGTAGTTGATCTCATAACTATGGTGTAACGACACCTAAGCTAGAACATGGATATTTGTAGTAGATAAGTACATCAAATTGACTAGACTAAAGTTCACCATTTTGCCAATGTTCGATACTCTCAATAACAGTAGGTGTAAGTAATTCTTAGACTTTATATCACCATAGAATATTAAATATGGATATCACTCTTTGATGGATAACAATGGGTAATTTTTGGAGTGATATAAAGTATGGAAGGATTGTGAGTGATCAAAAAAGGAGTCACCACTTCTAAATAGTTAGAAGGTGATATCCCTATGGCCTCTTGTAAGAGATCACGATTAAGTCTCTAATCAAAGCACGAGGTTCATTAGATAAGAGTTTCTAATCAATAGTCCAAGATCATGATCTATGGTACAAAGAATCTTTCAAATATATGAAAAGAGGATGACAAATATCCTCAATATGCAAAATGCAACATATGAACAAGGTAAAAATATATTAATTACAAGATAACTAGTTATTTAAATAGATAGTCTCCTGACTATTCTCATTGCTTCGATGATCATTATATGTTGCTAGAGGTCGTCATTCATGGTCTATGGATATGAATTAGGGACTAATGAATTAAAAGAGTTTAATTCATTAATCATAATACAATTATGTTAATTCAGGGTCCATTGCAAATCTAATGGGAACTTATAGGGACACACGCATGAACATCCGATTCTTGAGGGGTCAATTTTGTAATTAAGGTAAAGTATAAGGGGCAAATTTAAGTTTATGATACTTCAAGGACTTTCTTATAACTATGGGATCACATATCTAATAAATATAAGTTTGGGGGTGTATATTAATTGATATAGCATGAGAATGTCTATGAGATTAGTGTTATCGTGATAGGATTTCTTACACATAATGCATTCGGTGTATTCAAGTTTGAGATAGAGAAATGAACACTTACATACTAAGGGAGGGGTGTTATTACTTGAGAGAGATTGGAAACTAAAAGAAGAAAATCTGATAGACAACTAGATAAATGATTAAAGGTATAAATTGAAGAAGAAACTCTCCAATGACACTAAGTGGCAAAGTTATTCACCCTAGATCTCTAATCCAAGTCAAGTTATCATTTACATTTTGCTTGTCTAGCTCATTATTCATGACTTGTTATGTTTGAGAATGTTCATGTTGAATTTGTAGTTTAACAAACCATCAATTGATCATTTTTCCATAGTGTATAAAGCTAACTAATATTGGTGATTATCATCCACAATCATCGTGATTTGACACCTTTATTACTTTTTTGATTTGTACACTTCCAAATATGTTAACAAGTTTTTGGCGTTATTGCTGGTGATTGTTTAGTTTTGATAATATCAATACCAAGTGAGCTTTTAGCCAGATTGAACTTCTTATTTCAGTTATTTTACTTGCATTTCAATTGTGCTTTGTAGGTTGTGCATGAACCTATATGAAGGTGAAATTTCAAGATTGGGAGAGACCTTGAGACCGAACGGACTTTTCAAGCAAGAAGGGGAGCTTAAAGAGAGGTGCAAAAACATTAAAGAAATATGGTTGATGTGGGTGATTTGGCAGTAGCACCAATTGAGGGTAATAGTGTTGACTTATCTATTTCGCCAACTATATTTGCAAGTGCACAAGTTGTAACAAGTAATAAAGTGATAAAAATGAGTATCGAATCATGAGGATTGTAGAAGATAAGCACCTAGTTCAGTGGACTCGAATGCAATTTGGATAATTAACTGATGGCATTAATTCCTACACTAAAAATAGTGAAATAAATGTATCCATGCAAAGTACTCTCTTTGATACTTTCATTTTACTAGGCACAAATTAAAGGATAGCTTCTCTTGGAGAAAGATCTAAGGCAATAAGTTTGCCTTTTTAATGCATTTCGTGGAGTTAGTTTCTTAGCTCGGCTGTTAGTTATGAAGCTTAGTTGCCCACCTCTTAATGCATTACGGAAATTAGTTTCTTAGCTTTGTTATGGTTTGGAAGTTTAATTGCCCACCGGATTCGTTACTTTATTTACTAATTTCTCTAGAGTAGTAGCTCCTCTTATGCTGTACGTAGGCATTCATCTCTCGAATGTCGTGCCAAAGCATACCAAGAATTGCTAATGCACAAAATCCTCTCTTAGTGGGTTCACACTTATCTCTCAAACCTCATGTGGCGTACTAAGAGGTTTTAATCTCATGAAATCCACACACGGTGGCACCTTATCCTTTAATAATCAGTTCTCGAATCTTATGTTCATGGTACTTGGTGTTAGTTTTACCATCTCTAGTTAGGTTTTCATCTCTCGAATCTCGAATGAAGCTTATGTACAAACACATGGTTGTCAAGCACATGCTAGTTAATAATAAAGTGCTATAAAATCAAACAACTTCAACATTTTATCTAACAACTAAACATTCAAAACAACTCTAAAAAATACACAAAGGGTTACATCACACCCTGAAATATGGATTCAACTCATGTTTGATGCACGAGCTTCACAAAGACAAACAATTTTAGAGTTCATAGTTCAATAAACCCCTTGGTTGAATAGTAGAGTCGCAAAATCTCCTCCATTATTCTCCTCAAGACTTCTCGAGTGTCTCTCCCTTCCGGTTTAAGCTCTCCTCCGCCTCAATCTCCTCAAAAAATGGATGAAGTCTTTTCCTTTTTGTAGTGACAAATTATTGGCTTCCATGAGAAGCTATCGGGTAGATATTTTCTCCTAAGTAAGGGTAGACTCGTCCATCCATTACTTCATGTGCACGTAGGATTTGTCTCTTTTCATGCCAAAATATGAGATGGTATTCCGGCTGGCATTGCAGCCTGTAGGATTTGGGGTTATGACATTGCAATTGTTGTCATTCATCCTCTATTTCCATTGTTGTGTGACCAATTCATTGAAATCTTCCAAACACGAGAAAATAGATATGAAATGTACTTTCATCTTTTCAGGATTTGCGAGGTAAACATAAAAGTCAGTTATAAGTTCGTACAAAATCCACTTATTAGATATAACTATAGAGGATTTTGTTGTCCCTCAAGTTGAGAAGGAAGCCCCATCCATCCAAACACCTACCATCCAAGCCAATAATTTTGGTTTGAATCCAGCACAATCTAGTTATTGCAGCAACATTCTACATATATTGGCCCATTTATTGAGGATCCAAGCTTGAATGTGCGTGCATTTGATAAAATTTGTGACACTCGGAAGTATGTTGGAGTAAGTCAATAAGCCATTTGGCTCAGGCTATTTTCCTTTTCTCTTCTAGACAAGGCAAGGAGATGGTTATAATCTTTGCCATCTGATTCCATCCGTACTTGGGAGAATTTGAGGAAATAATTTTTGACCCAATTCTTCCCACCATCAATGACTTGAGAAATTGATGCATCCGCCAATGGAATGTTCATGAAGAAGTCTTATAATGAGGCTTATACTCTGCTTCAAACCATGGCCCAAAACTGTTATCGTTGGTTGAATGAAAGAGAGAATCACAAGAAAATAGCAGGAATGTATAACATTGACAAGGTTGATGTACTTTCCGGCACAACGCATGCTGTGAATGCAAAGATTGAGATGTTGGTATCCCAAGGGCTTTCACCAAGACCTATTATGATGGTGCAACAGTCGTCCAACAAAATATGTGGAGGAGTTCATTCCCGAGAACAATGCAAAGAGGGAACCTTAATGGAAAATGTCCCAATAGAGCAACTAAATTATGCGGGAAACCAACAAACATTTGAGCAAAAAAATTTCAACCCAAGAAGAAATTATCATCCAAATTTTTATAGAAGCAACAACCAACATGTTCTGAATCCTACAACCCAGAGTTCTAGGAAGATGCAACCTCAACCTCTCAGGCCACCTCATACATCTCCAAACGATGACCTCATACCGCAATTTGCCACTACCTCAAGTAGTTTCATGCAGGAAACTCGAGCTAACTTCAAAGACCAGTCTGTACCTATAAGAAATTTGAAGGCTCAACTTGGGAAATTGGCAAAGCTGCATTTAGAAAGGCCACCACGTATCTTACCAAGCACCGCATAAGTGAACCCCAATGAGCACTGTCAAGCTAAACCTTGAGGAATTGAAACTCCATATTAATATTCCCTTTGCGGAGGCCTTTGAGCAAATTCCATGTTATATCAAATTTATGAAGGGCATTTTGTCCAACAAAAGGAACTTTGAAGATTATGAAACAAAGGCACTAATAGAAGAATGCAATGCAATCCTTCAAAATAAATTGCCCCCAAAGTTTAAGGACCCAGAGAGTTTTACTTCAGGATGCCTCTATCTATTTTTTATAAGCTTAGATTAGGGAAGCTTGGCCAACAACCATGTCTTTGCATTTGGCTGACCATTCTATCAAGCACCCTAGAGGAATCATATCTGATGCCCTAATCGAGGTTGACAAATTCATATTTCCAACTGATTTCATCATTTTGGATATATAGAAGGATCGGGATATTCCCATTATTTTGGGAAAAACATTCTTAGCCACTTGATTGATGTCCAAAGAGGTCATTTAGCGCTTTGTGTCCAAGGAGAATAGGCCAAATTTAATGTATTTTAGTCTTTGAAACACCTCGACCTTCGGGAGAATAGTTAAAATATTGACTCCTCTGATCACATGCCTTTGAAAGGATATAAGCACCATTGGGATGATCCAAAAAATTGTTTGGTGAGTGAGAATCCCAACAAACTAGAGGAGTTTGCAGTCAAGGAATATACTGAATGGTTGGAGGAAAATGAACCACAAAACAGAATCAATTTGGAGGATTTAGGATAGAGGCCAGCACCTCAAGTGAGCTCTATTAAACAACCACCTACCCTAGAGTTAAAGCCATTGCCCAAATATTTAAAATACGCATTCTTGGGCATGGCAAACACATTGTCAGTCATTATTTTGAGTACCTTATCCTAGCTGGAGGAAGAAACATTGTTGCAAGTGCTTCGGGAGCACAAATGTGCCATAGGGTGCACCCCTAGCCGACATTAAGAGCATTAGTCCATCTTTGCACAAAATTTTATTGGAAAAGGGCACCAAACCCCCTATAGCTGCTCAACGCCGATTGAAACCAGTAATGAAAGAAGTGGTACAAGAAGAGATTCTGAAATGGTTGGATGCTAGGGTTGAGTACCCTATCTCGGATAGTAATTGGATCATCGTAGTTCAATGTGTACCCAAAAAGAGAGGTATGACCATGGGGGCCAGTGAAAACAATGAATGAATATAATAATACTAACTAGATGTAGAATTTACATGGATTATAGAGACTTGAATAAGGCTACAAGAGAGGATCACTATCCACTACCGTTTATTGATCAAATACTAGATAGACTTGTGGGGCATAAATTCTATTGCTACCTTGATGGTTATTCATGACATAATCAAATTTTTACTGCCCCAAAGGATCAATAAAAGACAATATTCACCTGCTTATATTGCACATTTTCCCTTTGGGTTATGCAATGCCCCAGTCACTTTTCAGAGGTGCATGATGATTTCCATATTCTCATACCTGGTCGAATGCATCATTGAAGTATTTGTTAGTGTTATGCCCTAAAGCCAATCATCTTACACCTATGTATAAACATTTTAATGTTTTTTTTGGTAAGCAAAAAATCATTAAATAATTATATACAGAAAAACATCCAATCGATAAGAGCACAGACCACTCTTAATACATTTTATCTACCACCAGACTAAGCTACGCCAGTGATCTCTATTCTCCTCTACTAGGTAGGTCACCCATATCTATTATTTTATTGCTTGTCAAGGTTCAACGCTGTCAACTTATCATCCTCAGATGGTACACAACTCACTAAAGACTTTAGAGTACGGGCAACAGATGTCTTTACTGTCAACATGGATGCTTGTAGTTGACAAGTACTTCAGATTGACCCATATAGAGATCACAATATTGTCAGTGGTTGATACTCTAAAAAATAGTGAGTGTAAGTGTTCCTTATACTTGAGATCACCATATAGAGATCTTGAGTATGAATGTCACTCTTTGATTCTATTTGGAGTTACACCGTAAATGGGTAACCATGAGTGATCAATAAATAATTCACCGCTCCTAAACTTGTTAGGAGAAAATATTCCTATGACCACTTTTAAGAAGTCATCAAAGCCTTTGCAAAGCACAACTTTAATTAGAAAGAGTTTCTAATTAGAACTTAATGATCATGACTTCCAGTACAAGAAATCTTATGTATATATGAGGATGACAAATAACCTCAATATACAATATTAGGGATATGTTATTGGTGAAAGAATATTAATTACACGAGAACTAATTCTTGAAAGGATAGTCTCCTTCCATGACTATTCTCAATGCTTGGGGGCCATGATATTTTGCTAGAGGTCACTCATGGTCTATGAACTTGAATTAGGGATTAATGAATTTATAAGTGTATAAATCATTAAACATAAATTGTTTATGTGAATTCGAGGTTCATTGCCAAGTTATTGAGAACCTATAGGGTCACACACATTAACACCATTTTCTTGAGGATTAATTATGAAGTGACCAAAAGTTTTGGGGTCATTTCATAATTTATGAAAGTTTATGGACTATTTGCAATTACCGAAATGCTAATGGACTATTTTCAAAATTAAACAAATTTATACTTTTTTTCCTTGACTTTTCAACTCCTCCTCTTTCTTCAATTCTTCTGCAACGTCACTTCTTCAACTTTGATTTCAATTCTTCTCTCCCAACGTGAACCCACCTTGGCAGCCTCTTTTTCTTCTCTCAACCTTCTCTGTTCGTGAACATGCTGCTCCTCACCTCCAGAATTCTCCAGGCAGCCGACCTGTATTTTCTCTCCCCCGGCAGATTTTGTCCTGCGTGAATCTTTTCCCAAAATTCTTCTGTTTTTTTTTCGTTCGGCTCCTTTCCTCTTAATTCCACACGAGGCTCCCCTCTGATTTTTTCTCCTGCACCCTTTTATATTCTTCTTTCGTGGACAACTTTTCTTCCTTAACTCCAATTTCTCCTCGTGCGCAACTTTTTTTTATTTACTTTCCGCCA
Organism: Pinguicula moranensis; assembly: GCA_028565015.1. Classification (NCBI taxonomy): domain Eukaryota; kingdom Viridiplantae; phylum Streptophyta; class Magnoliopsida; order Lamiales; family Lentibulariaceae; genus Pinguicula; species Pinguicula moranensis. The sequence goes on along the minus strand of JAOWBN010190579.1, from coordinate 2,826 downwards.
TTTTTTTTTGCGGCTGCGTGTGCTTGTTTTCTTCTTATGCGACGCTTCATGTCAATTCTCACGAGAGGCTCTCTTCCTCAATTTTGATTTTTTCTCTTTCTTATTTCTTTGTGTGAACTTGCTTTACTTTTTTGTCTTGTTCCCCATGTGAACTTGCTTCCTGCGTGAAAGAACCCTTTTATTACTTCTCTCTTTTATTTTTTATTTCTTTCTTTTCCAGTTTTTTTTCCTGCGTGACCTTTCTTCTCCTCTTCAATTTTTCTAGCGGTTGCCTTCTTTTCCTTCTTGCGGCACTTTTCTTCCCTGATTTTCCTGGTCAATCAATTTTTATTTTAGTCCATTTTTGTCTTCAATCAATGAAAGTGGCCCAAAGTATTATTGCTTTAATGAATTTTCCTAAAAATTCATAAAATAACTCAAGTGAAAATCATGCCATTTTTCCAATAAAAATTATCAAAATGAAACATTTATAATTTTAACAAGTGTAAAATCATAATGAATAAATATGTATATTTGATATTCATCAAACACCCAAAATTTAAACTATTGTTCGTCCTCGAACAAGTACACAGTTAGCACGTACAAACAAGATTCTACACACTTCAAGTGACTCATTTTAGGCCTCACAACAAGTACCGTGAAGAACCCATAATGAGGAGTAGGCTTCCCAATTGTTCTTTACAAACCAACAAACCAAACTCTTTAGAACTCAGGTATGTGCAAGTTATTCCGATGTGCAATCGGTCTATTGCAGTTTAAGAAACACGTGTCAAAGTCTCAAACCGTCATTATTAATTTTTCTCAAACATACAAAATTGGCCACTACTAACTATGATTCACACAACCTCACAAAATAGGGAAAATTTAAACAATTAAGCCGTTTAACGCAACATTTTCATACCTTGCACCAAAGTACCTTATAGTCATAGATAATTAAATACACAAATCAAAGGGACTTTCAAAGGGACATAATGGGGTTAGGGTCAAGGTAGGATAAAATATGGTCAAAGTGGGCTAAAATGGCAACAAACCATCAATGTTAATGCACACTACCAAGTAAAAACTCTCGAACAAACCACTTCCACATGACTTTTTTTTTTCTTTTTCTTTCTTTTTCTTTTTTTTGTGGCCAATCACTCTTTACTTTTTTCACCCCAAACTTGAGATTTGCAATACAAGAACACAAGACTATTTCTCATAATTCCTTCTTTCGAGAGATTGACTAAGGATTCTCTTTTTGTTTTCTTTGATTTTTTTTTGAATGGGAAAGAACTCCACAATCACATTTGTACTATGTCTTCTCAAGTATCACCCATAAAACTCACATAAGTTAGCCTTATACACCCTCAGTTTACCTTGCAATGTGCATCAACAATCAGATTCATTAGCAGGGTCTAAAGAAAGCTCAATGATGGATATTGGCTCATATATATGGCTTTCAATAAAACATAGACAATTTTACTCAGTTGGGCTCACTAAAGATAAAACAAAGGGTAAGGATATATATATATATATATATATATATATATATTAAGCCAAGAGTGGTTTTACCTAAGTGCCTTGTCATGCTTTGTACAAAAAAATCATATAACTTTAAGATAACATTCAATGCAAGGAGAATTAGCACACGTTGACCGACACACTACAAAAGAAAGGGGCGAGATAATTTCGATCTCTGAATAGGCTATAAATCCTCACCTTTTTGTAGTGGAGCTTTTTGTGGCCAAAGTGTACATTCTCATCAACTCAAGAAATCGGACTAAGACACAAGTTTTGTAAGTATAAAAATCGCAATAGACTCAAAAGGTCACGAGCACATACTAAGTAACACAAGAGTAGGTTAAAGGAAAGTTAAGTACTCAAGGTCATTCCCCCTTCCAACATTTAGTGTCTTAATGATATAAATCATGTAAGCACTAAGAAATAAATTCACATAGGAGCGCCCACATTGTGCAAAGCAATGCTGAAATTTAAACTTTTTATATACATGTTAAGTGTTGATATTGCATTTTCGACATTTTAAAACATTAATAAAATAAAAATACAGGCTAAATTATTTTTTATTTAAAAAAATTATAAAAGTTGGACTAATTTAGTCGGTAAACCGACAAAATCCAACCAAATACCGATGTATAAATTTAGGCAATACATCGACTATTAAGCTTATTTTTTTGCTATTGAATTTAATCGGTATGGACAAAAAATACAGATCGGTATTCCTGATTGATCAAACCCTAATGCAATGCGATCAATCAAACCGAACAGGTACGCTGCTATCAAATCCTATTCGAGAAATCCTAAATCAACCACATTAAAGTGGGACTAATCGCTTGATATTTATCAAATCCTTCTCAATCAATTTGCGGTGGGAAATACAAATCATCTAATCTAGCTGAACAGACCCTACAGGTATAACAACAGGAATTATCATTTTTACGAGACATCATATGAATTCTTTCGTCTCATCATTTTTCTGTTTAATCTTTAAATTTATTTATTAAACTCAACATTTGTTAAATAAGTAAATTGGACCAGCTTTTGTTACAATATAATGAAGTTTAGATGTTTTGTAATAGTTGTCAGTCGTGTAATTAATGCACCTGTGTGCTTTTTAATGATATATAATAAAAAATTGAAATCAATTTATAGTCTCATTTGTCAATAAGCTGTGTTAACCCTAATTCTATTTTTTATTCTATTACTTCTTTTATTATTTAAAAGATAATTATTTAAAATTTTATTTTAATTATATATTATCAAAATTAACAGTAAATTAGCAAAATAATCTTCATTTAAAAAAAAGTGTCCGACCGGGCCGTCTCGGAG
>JAOWBN010190568.1:0-15811 GCA_028565015.1 Pinguicula moranensis | reverse complement strand
CCACCCCGCCTAAACCATCCCTCACCCCACCCCGCCTCCATTTTTTTTTTAAATTTTAGTTATATTATTTAGTTGTTGTAATTGAATTTTTATTTCAAGCGCTCATCAGTTCTCCAATTTTTTTTTAATGTCAGTTTTATTTTAATTATTTTATTTAATTATTGTAATTGAATTTTGTTTCAAGCTCTTTTAAATATATTCCAGTATAATGTTGGTAATTTTTATTTAAAATTTAATATTTTTTTAAATTAAATTTTTTATTTTAATTATTATTATCTCTATTTGATTCTATAAATTAATTTATATTTTTTTTATTTAATAAACTTATTTTTATTAATATAAATATATGAGAATTACTTATATAAACAAATTAAATAGTACAAATAAATTAGCCAAAATTTTTTTAGCATTGATCAAATTATTATTTTGTCATAATTAATCAAATAAATTATTTTTTCACCATTAAAGTATATATATTCCTCTAAAAAAATTATTTTTGATTTTTTAAATTTTTTATAACCCCTCTAAAAAAAAATTTTGAGCCCCCAAAAAAATTATTAATTGTCCGCCGATAGATCTACTACTCCCTAAAAACAATATTTAAATTTCTAAATAAATCTTCTTTACCTCTTAAATTTTTTTTCTAGACGCTAAATACAATGCTATACCATAATAATTTCTTTTGGAATTGCAATGAAGAGAAGCCAATATCTCTGCTTACTGGGAAATCAAAGCCATTGTTTGATAGATAGAAACAACAAAGAAATGTCATAAAAGTAGCCAAATCTGCAAATCCAAACAGGACACAACTTCACGTTCAAACAGTGCACAGAAAAGCAGCTCTTAAACCTTGAGTCTTCCAAAGAACTTTGCCTTCTCCTGTGTGGTTTGGAAACGCCCATGGCCAAATTTAGAGGATGTATCCACAAACTTGAGCTTGATCTCCTCAAGAGCAACTCGAGAAGTCTGTTTCAACAAAGACTGCCTCAGAGTCACCACGCGCTTCTTAGGACCAACACAGCAGCCCTTCATCATCAGATAATCTTCTCGAACGATGCCATAATGGGGGAACCCTCCCATAGGACTGATGTCCTTCTCGGTCCTGCACAAGCACAAGCGCGACATGCGATAGAAAAACAATAACACAAGCAGCACCACATGCAAGTCTCTAAAAATGTGATCTGCGGACTCACCTGTCAAACTCGGTCATGGCAGAGTGGGACTCTTGGCCTGCCTTGCCCAGTTTGTAGATTTTCTTGTTCATCTCCGTCCTGTGATGATAACCGTTCTGCCCAGCCCTGGCGACGGTGAATGATACCCTGGCCGGATGCCAGGCACCGATACAGGCAACCTTGCGGAGACCACGATGGGTCTTGCGAGGAAGACGGGTGACGCCCCAACGAGTCACTACACCCTCGAACCCCTTCCCTTTTGTTACTCCGATGATGTCGATCATTTCATCTTTCTGGAAAACAGCATCAACTGGGATCTGTTTCTCAAATAGGCTGTATGCATAGTCAACCTTCTTTGATGCATCGCCACCATTGACTTGAATCTCCATCAAGTGGGCTTTCTTCTGCTTGAGGCCCTTCATTTTTCGGATCTGTACTCCATGAAATTTACATATTAACACAAGAAAACAGAATAATTTTGAACTAATCATATTGATGTTATATCATGCCCATAAAAGAACAATAAACTATTAGTTCCTAACTAGATGCTAAGTTAAGAACCTGTGTATGAGCCAACACCCGAATCACAGTGCAATACTTCTTCAATTTCTCCAAATCAACTTGAATGTCCTTCTTCCCTTCTTCGTTTTCAAACTTCTTGGAGTACTTGCTGAAAGCTTTCTTTTTTGACTTGCACCAGTTTTTATAAAACCTCCTCTTGACCTCCTCACTGAGATGTTGTGCCCAAACAGTATTGAGGCAACGGAGGCCATGTGGAGTTTTTACATATCCCACCATGCCAACAACGATCATAGGTGGTGTCTCAACAATTGTTACAGCTTCACATGTTTCCTTCTTGTGGAGTTCTGGAAAAAGATCATTGTCAAAACAGACTAAAACTTGCGGTAACCAGCCACTAGAACAATGAAAACTGCATTGACAAGTCTTACTCCTAATGAATCTGAGAACTCAACAATTTCAAGACAGGTAGACAATTTACAATCCAATTACGGAAGAAGACTTGACTTGGCTTTAAAAGGTTAATACAAGTGCTGTCAGGTTCTATAGCATTGGCACAATCCCAAGAGTAAAATAAAGCACAATTTGTAAAAACATTTTGAAAAGGAGCTGAGAAGCAAAGGATCTTACTTGATCCTGGTTTTTCAACTTCACGCACAATATGAGTCATCCCAGCTTTGTATCCTAAAAATGCAGTCAATCTGCATGACTTAGTGGGATCATCTCTAGGGAAGGCCTTCACTATAAACAATAAAAGAGGTATTTACAAGACACAAAAAAAAAGAGAACTAAGTGAGATTATGTATGATAATTCACCACAAAAAAATGAGATGATACCATAAGGCTAAACAAAATTATCTGCAATGTTCCACATTTGTATACTTCAACAGTTAGGTACCCGAGGGAGGTGATTTTTGAAAGAGGAACTCAAAGTACTAAAGCACGAAACCTAATACCTAATATCTGTTCGGAAACAAAGTTTTTCACAATTTTAGCGACATTCTCCCTACTAGATAGTGAAATTCATTCTGTCTAACAGCTTATGCCGAAACAATTTTAGCGGCCTTCACTGGCTTTCACTGGCTTTCCTACTAGATAGTGAAATTCTGTCTACTAGATAGTGAAATTCACAATTTTAGCGGCCTTCACTGGCTTTCCTACCTTCATCCGTAACTGATGAAGACCTCTAACTGACCTTCCTTGCGTAACAGACCTTACTTCCTCATCCAAACCAGCTTAAACAGCTTATGCCGAAACAAAAAGACTCAGTTGCTTAGCGCGGGAGAGCTGCAAGTCACCACACAAACAAAATTTTAGACATAAACTAACAGATTTTGAAACTCACCAAAGTGAGAAAATTTAGACAGCATTAAACCCTAAAATCTATAAAAACAGAAGTGCATCATTTGTATACTTCAGGACTGAACGGACAATTCAGGTATTTTTGAAACTCACCGAGAAAAGTTATTCCGGTCGATCCTAAACCTCGAGAAGATGAAGGTCGAACTGTCGTTCCTTAGCAGTCGAAGTGTCGTCCCTTAGCGTTCGAGTCGAACTTGAGTCGAACTGTCTAAAAGATTGCCGTCGAGGGCAAAATTGACCTTTCCAGCCCAGGAATGAAGTCCCAGCCGCCCAACCGCGCGGGCGAAATTCTCGGGGGTAGGATTTTTTTAATGGAATGTACAGGGGGGTAAATTGCTTTTTATGAAAGTACAAGGGAGTAAGTTGGACAATAGACAAAGTACAGGGGGGCTTAGGCCATTTGCTCCCCATATTGGGTGCAATCATTCCAAATACTATACATACTCAAGGCGGGAAAAAAATACTTAGACAGTTACGAGGTTGGCGTAGCAAGTCCGTCATGCCCCTGCCGGCGCCTTTTCAAATGCCATATGCCAAAACCAGATCTGTACTTGCACTTGCTCCAGAAGTTTATCATGCACAAATGTTCCTTGTCTGAATCTCATGTCGTTCCGTACATTCCATAAATTCCATACCATACAATGTCAGATCGCTTTCCATAGGTCCCGTCCCCGTCCATAATCTGACATGCCCACATGAAACTTCAAGTGTTCCAACGGTGAATCTTGCCCGACATATACATAGCCGAGCCAGTGGTATAACGCTCCAAAAAGCGCGTATTATGCCTCACATGTGAAGAATAAGTTAGACACAGTCTCCATACCCGTCTTACATAAAGTACACATACAGGTCTCCATCGGTAATGACATATCGTGACATAGTAGATTGTCGATAGTAGCAATACAAGATTGAAGAACCCGCGAACAAAATGCCATCACATGATAAGGTGATCGTTTTCCCCATACCAATGCGAGATCTGGTTTGGGTTCCTCTTGTAACTCATTTCTCTGAAAATTAGTCTGATAATCGATACGCACCGTGTACACACAAGACGTAGAACCTATCCATCTCCAATAATCAGACCTCTCCATTGAACTGTAGTCGCATAGTTTCCTTTCCCAATCCTTAACCAACTCCTTCACTCTCCGATTCAACTCCCTCCGCCACTGCCACGAAAGTTGCCACGTACCACCTACCATTAACTATTTTGCTGCCACTGACACACCCTTATATCCCGCCTGTAAATAAATACGTGGATTCATTGCGATAACTTTCCGGTCCCTATCCACACATCATCCCAAAATTTTGTTCGACTCCCATCTCGCATCACATGTTGTAAACATTCCCAGAACCACCCGTTATTTCAAATTATTTTTCGAAGATCTCTCCACTAACGTGTGGCTTACCTATTTTTCGGAAGAGAATCCCAGTCACAATCTAAGCTCCTTACCCCAAAGTATTTTGAGATAATAAAATCATGCCACACACCACCCTCCTCCACTTTGAGCCGCCAACCCCACTTTGCTAACAAGGCTAGATTAAAAGATCTCAAATCTATAATTCCAACGCCCCCACCTCCTTAGGATGGCGCAATCTTCCCCAACTAATCCACGGTATGGCCCCTCCACCTTCGTAAGAAGACTTCCACAAAAAGGAATGACATATGGAATTCATCTCGTTGATAATAGATTTTTGGAGCCATATACATTGAAAAATAGAATATCGGCAGGCTGCATAATACACTTTTGATGCCTGTCACTTTTCCCCCGAAGTTCAAAAAATGATTCTCCCATTATAAGGCTTTATTTTTCATGCAAGAATGAAAGCATCCCAAGAAGAACGACAACTTGAATTACCCCCTACCTGAATACCCAAGTAATCAAATGGCAAACTCATAACCGAGCAATGAAGGACTCGAGCATACTCATGTTGCAACTCCTGTGAAAGATTTATCCCCAGAATACTGCTTGTCTTAAAATTAATAAATTAGCCAGACATCATCTCATAAACTCGTAATATACCTTTCATAGCTGCTATATTATCACGGTCCCCTTCCCCAAAAAATAAGGTATCATCCGCATATAGAGAATGGGTATATACCTTATCACCATAAGAAATTCCCCTCAAACAACCACACTCCACAACACTTTTCAGCAACATGTCCAAACCTTCCATAGTAATCAGAAATAAGAACGGCGACAAGGGATCTCCTTGTCGCAAACCGCGTTGAAAATCCAATATGTCAGAAGATGCCCCATTGACAATTATCGTTCCAAAAGTTGTCGTGATACATGCTTTCATACACCCGATCCATTGTTCGCAAAAGCCCATTTTCTGCATCATTTGAATAATAATCCGCCAATTGATCAAATCATAAGCCTTTGCAAAATCCACTTTAAGAAAGATCGTTTCTTTTTTCGTCGTTTTGGCATAGTATAATAATTCATTAGCCAAGAGAATACCGTCCTGAATTTATCAACCTTTCATAAAGGCCAATTGCTGGGAAGAGACCAGTTTATCAATAACACGATGTAGCCTGCTGGCAAGCAACTTTGAGAGAAGTTTATACGTACTTCCTACCAAAGAAATAAGCCTATAATGACTCAACTCCAATGGCGAAAGAACCTTTGCAATAAGAACAATTGAAGTTGAATTTGGACCTCCGAAAAGATGTCCATAATAATAGAACTCTTTCAAGAAAGCAATATAATCATGATTTACTGTCTCCCAATGTGTCAGCAAGAAATGAGAGTTGATCCCATCAGGACACAGACTTTCCCTGCCCAAAAACGACCATAAAGTTTGAAATATTTCGTCTTAAGTGAACTCCGAGATAAGCATAAGATTATCCTCCGCCGTCAAACGTCGTTCACACTCCAACAATAGACTAGAGTGCCGATGATCCGGTTCTGCATAATGATTAACAAAATATTGCAATGTCCCATGCTTGACTCCATAAATAGAATCTGTCCATATGCCATCCAAAAATAGCGGATGAACATTATTACGTTGTTGCGCTTCCGAACACAAGCTTGAAAATAACGTGAATTTGCATCACCATCCCGTATCCATTTGGATCTCGATTTCTGATGCCATATAGAAGCTTTACGATGTAAAGCTAATTTTAAATTGCCCAAGAAGATTTTTCTGTCTTCCACTTCCATGTCTGTTAGAGCTCTATGTTCCCCTTCGTGATAATAACATCCCAACTTTTAGTTCCAACTTACAATTTGATGCTCCACCTTGCCAAAAACCTCCCGATTCCATACCTTGAGATGCTGTCACAGAGAATTAATTGAACAACGTAAAATATAAGCTCTAGAACCTGTAAAAGACATAGAATTCCATGTTTGATCCACGAAGGTCTTGAATAACGGGTGAGAATCCCAATAGTCTAGTGTAGAAAATGCTTTTGGTCCCCAACTGCCCTCTGTGGTATGTAGCAATATAGGACGATGATCAACAATTGTCCTATCAATTGCAGTCTCTACTAGATTCGGCCACAAAATATCCCATTTTGCAAAGAATAAAAATATGATTGATGCGACTAGCCCATTGTCCCTCGCCCATCCAGCCAAGTATAAGATAATTACTGAATAGGTGGATCAATAACTTCATTGTCCAAAATAAAATCATCAAAAGCCATCATATCCGAAGTCCAAGATCCCGTAAAATTCATGCACTCCTCACACGTGCACACTGTATTGAAATCCCCCATCATACATACAACCCTATCACCAGCCCCACATATGAAATCAGATTTCTGTTGCCATATTACTCTCTTTGCAAGTAGATCTCTAGACGACGCATAAACATTAAACATCATAACTTCTCTTGATTAGCCCGCCAAATACCTTCTATAACCAAAAGCTGAGAATAAGCAGTAACTTTCTCCGCCACGAAGGATGATTCTGACCATATAAAAACCAGACCACCTGAAGCTCCCAGTGAGGAGCTAGAAGCCCATGCAAATTTAGAATGCCCCCATATCTGATTCACCAAAAAATGATCAACAATTTCTTTCTTCGCCTCCTGCATACACAACATATTTTAAAAATTAAAATGGATTAGCTTTCGCAACTCATCTATTCGCCCCGGGACGCCCAATCCTCTTACATTAATGGACATTAGCTTCAGATAGAAACATTGGTAGTTCTTGTTCCTTTCGCCAGATTGGGGTCAGACGCAGCATCCCGTTGTTCCATGTCAGCTAATTTAGCCTCCATAATATCATCAGTTTGGTCACTCGCCACACTAATAATTTTACCAAGATTCCAAATAAAGGTAGCTCCGACTCCACATTAGACAATCTGGACCTCTGTTCCATGTATACGCTCTCTGAAGACACTGCCTCGCCAATCACTGGAACAGCAACGTCGGACTGCTCCTCACTATTCACCTCGGCCGCATGCCCCCTAGGCATTGTTACATCGTCTGCACACTCGACATCCACAGTCTGAATGTTATACGGATGTGATCTTGACTTCTTTCTTTTCATTCCATAATTGTTTTTATGCTTTCTTGATGATTTCTGCTTCGTATAAATAAACTGATTCAATCCAAAAGGATCGGCTAGACTGAATCTCACCAACACTCAACTCCACCCCCTTGTCCGACCCTACAATTGCTATTGAAAAATCTACATTTTGTTTATTTTGAAAGTTTACAAAACCAATCCCTTCCTCTGCCAATTCCCCCACCATAGTCCCCATCTCCACAACCATTCCCCCGGGTACATTGGTATCATCCCCGGCCCCTCCTACTAATGTATCTCCACCCGTCAATCGATAATTTGCACTGTGCACCGACGTAGGCAATGCAAGAAACTCCGTTGTATTCAGCGATTGCCTCCAAACAAAATCCCGAACTTGAGTATCACCCTTCCTCAAATTATTCTCCCATCCCCTACCATGATACCTTTCTTCTAACACAAAACAGAAAACCAGTCATTTGCCAATTCAATCTTCAAACTTTCATCAATAAATTCAGATTGCTTCACTTGAACGAGCATCCTAGCACAGTGCATCATATTACGTTCTATCGTGTTAGTATTAAAGCGAACAAAAGTATAGAACTGGGTTTCCAACTCATTAAAAAAATTCAGCATACCGACAATGAAAAGAAGTGCCCCTAACTTGTAACAAAACTTGGCGAGTACCCTTCGGCCGATTCTATTCCCATGAATGCAGGCCAATCAACCCAATCTTTGCTCCCACGTCCTCCTCAATTTCCAAGTAGAGACAGGCAAACATGCGCGTGCAAACGTGCTAGGCACGGCACACACGGGAAAAACGTGCAAACGTGCCTAAATCGCCCGTATTAAAACGTGCGTGCCAATTTTTTTTTTCAAAAAACGTGCGTGTAATATCCGCACGTTTACAAAACGGTGAGTTTGCGGTGCAAACCGTTACGGATACGGTGCAACCCGCGTGCAAACGTGTTGCACGTTTCCTAAAGTCTAGTAAAAAAAATTAAAAAATAAATAAAAATGTTTTGCGTCAAACGTGTTGCACTTCGATGGGCCTACTACCTAAGCCCAAAAAATAGCCTCCTCGAGATTAAAACAAAGTTCAAACCAAATGACCAAATCTCTAAACCCTCGTCTCCCGTCTTTGGTCTTCTTCATGTCCGTGTCTGTATCCCGACTTCGACTTCTTTAGTTTAATAATGATCGTGTGCCCGTGTGGTGATTCTAAAGCAATAGGTTTATTTACATGTTTATATGCATTTTAATTTAAGGGTTTTTTATCTTCATTTTTTTTTTTTGCAGGTATTTTTGTTTTTTTTTGTTTTACAGGTTTATTAGAAAACGTACAAACGTGCGTGACCCATTTGCACGCGGGCTGGCCCGGCCCGACACATTTTTTATGCGTGTCGTGCTAGGCACGCACGTTTAAAAAACGTGCGGTTTTTGGCACGCACGTTTGCCTGTCTCTAATCAGCACAAATCCGATTCCCTCACTCGCATTTTAATCGAAAATCGACAACTCGAATCGACTAAAATCGAAGGTTACAAAAATCGGAAGTTGCAAAAAAAATCAAAAATATTAAAAATTATCGATTTTCGGAGGTTTCAACTGGCCAAAATATTTTTCAAAAATAAAAATTGTATTTTGGCCGGTCAAACCGCCTCCGGCGGATTTTTAGCGGAAATCTTTAAGAATTAAAAAAAAAAGAAAAAAATTGCCTGAAGAGAAACCCTAAACCCGAAAAATTGCCGAAATCCGGCGGATTTTTGCCGACAATCACACTTTTTATTTTATGTTTTTAGGGCTTTTTTTAGGATTTGAAATGAAATTTGTAAACTTAAAAAGTAAAAATGTATATAATTTTTTTATTAATTAAGTATATATTTATTTCACCATTAAAATTTTACAAGATTATGGCAATGTTTCATCTTCCAAAAGAAGATTGAACCATTCTTACGAAAATACAAGTCAGGGGGGGACTAGCAACACAGAGGTTTGGATGACGTAACCAATCTGCTATTGCTACTCCCGCTGGTGGCATTTCAAAAGCAGTGATCTAATGTCATAATTGAACCTTGATCTTCTCAGCAATAATATCCCAATCAAAAGTACCATCACAAAATCGAACATTGTTTCTTGCATTCCATAAATTCCATGTAGTACAATGTCATATTGTTTTCCATAAATCAGGTCCATGTCTCCTCATGGCCATACCCATATGTGCTACAAAATGTTCCACCGGAGTCGCATGTCCAATATACAAAAAACCCATCCACTTATATATTTTCGACCATAACATATATGATAAGTTGCAAGTGAAGAACACGTGGGACGTACTGTCCATTCCCATATGATAGAAACTACTTGATCGCATTTTTGTTGAACAAGGCAAACCACGATAAGCAAGATCATCGACTGTAGTAAGCCGAGACTGCTCAGCAAAAAGCCATGACTCTGAAAGGTGATCGTTTGCCCCAGATTGAGGCAAGCACAATATGTGGGTCGGAGACATATCCCAATGAAAGACAATGTACTCGATAACCAAATCTCACTGAGTACATTCCTTTTGGGGTCAGGAATCCATCGCCATCCATCCCCTCCAGGCTGCGGCGAATGACCTATCATCATCGCCTCAATCTCCTGTACCCAGACCACCTCGTGAGATCGAAGAGGTCTACGCCAAGTCCATATCAACTGCCACTCCTCCCCCTCTCAAATCCATTTCGCCGAAATAAAAATTTGTGGATCTAATCTAGGAAATTGTTCTGCAAGAGAGCCCCATCCAACCAATCATCCTCCCAAAACCGAGTCCGATCATCACTCACTACCTTTTGTTTCACACTGTCCACAAAACCAAGATGATGCACATATAATGGAATACACATCCTTCCACCATCACGAATGTCCATCCCGGACAGATAAATCAGATCAATCCTCCTCCACACTCCGAATATATTTGTGAACAATGATATCTCACCATTGACCAACTGTCACATTTCGTATCCTCCATCCCCACTTAACCAACAAAGCCATATTAAACAAACCAAGGTCAAGAAAACTCAGACCGTGACATTCTTTAGTTTTACACATAGTCTGCCAACTGATCGAGGCAATACCTCGAAATGTTCTAGAATATGTTTTCCAAAGAAAAGAAGTGCATTTGGACCATCTCCTTAATGACAGTCTTTTGGGCCTTATATAAAGAGAAATAGTATATTGGCATGCTGCATAGCACACTTTTAATCAAAGTTACCTTCCCTCCAATATTGAGAAACTAATATTCCCATGAAGCTGTCTTCTTATACATAGCAAGAATAATGCGTCGCTGTGAATGCACATAACACGGATTACAACCCATCGGAATCCCTAAATACTCAAAAGGAAGGGTCATCACCTCACAATGTAGCTCTCGTGCAAATCTCTCCTGAGTATCTAGATGAATGTTCATCCCCAATATGCTACTCTTCTTGAAGTTGATGCATAGACCATACACAAGCTCATATAATTGAATAATAACCTTCATACCTTGAATATTTTGAAGATTATCCAGCTCGAAGAACAACGTATCATTTGCATATAATGAATGTGTATAAATAAAATCCCCACACAAATCACATGCAATACACCAATATCAACAACACGGTGAAGTAATAAATTCAGACCCTTCGTCGCAATAACAAAGAGGAAATGTGGCAATGTATATACCTTAAATTTATAAAACTTAAAAACGTATATGACTTATAAAACTTAAAAAATTTAAAAACTTATAAACTTAAAAACTTGTATAACTTATAAATTTATATACTTTTTTAAACCGAAGAATTTTATAAAGTTAAAAAAATAATTTATAATTTAATTAATACTTATCAACTTTAACTTATATGAATATAATGTTTATTTTAGTTTTGTTTAGGTGTTTTGGTTTTTTAGGTTTGAAAACTTATAAAATATATAAAACTTAGAAACTTATAAAATTTATAAATGTATCATGTATAAAACTTATAAAATTTAAAATGTGTATAACTTATCAAACTTAAAAACGTCTATAACTTATAAAACTTACAAACTTATATAACTTATAAATTATATAGAATTATTTATTTTATTTTTTTGAATTTTGGGTTTTTAGGTTTTTTAGGGATGAAAACTTATAAAATATATAAAACTTAAAAGTTTATCGGAAGTTAATAAGTTTTATAAATTATATATAAGTTTAAAAGTTACATATGTTTTTTTAGGTTAACGAAGGTGAAAAAGTTTGTAAGTAATTTAAGTTTATAAGTTTTTTTAACTTGGATAACTTATAAAATTTAAGTTATATAAATATAAAGTTATATAATATGTTTAAAAGTTTATAAGTTTACAAATTATAAAAGTTAATAAGTTTATACATAATACAAGTTATAATTTTATAAGCTTTTAAGTTCTATAATTTTATAATTTTATAAATTATATCCTAATATTTCACACCCTAAAAAATATTTAAACATTAAATCCTAACAACCTTAAAAATCCTAAAAAACTCTAAATCCTAAATCCTTAATATCCCTAAAAAACTTTAAAATCTCAAATCAAACCCTAACAATCCCAAAACAAACCCTACAAACGCTAAATCCTAAAAGCTTAAAAACCCCAAAAAAAATCCTAAAAAACCTAAAAATAACAAACCCTACAAACCTTAAACACTAAAAATCCTAAAAAAATCTAATACTATTAAATGCGTCACCGCCGATTTTCCACCGAAAATCGGCAGTGGCTTAAAAAAGAAAGCAATGGCAGGCTTTTTCCAGCAGAAGATCGGCGGATTTCCACCGGAAAATTTCCGCCCCCCAAGGCACAAAATAAAAAAAAATGAATTTATTGGCTGTACCGCTGGAAAATCTGGCTACAACATGTTTTTCATATTTTTTATTTTTTTTACCATTTTAATTTTTACTACCCTATAAATGTACCCCCCTTTCTTCATTTTTAATCACACAACACATCCTTCCTTAATCTCCTCAAATCTCATCTCTCAAGTTCAATTCTCATCTCTCAAACTCAATTCTCAATTCTCAAGCTCAACTCTCCTCTTATTTCGTTACTTCATTAGTTCTTTCTTAGTTGTCTCTTCTTATTTTCTCAATTTTCAAGTTCATACTAGCATTTTTTTCAGCAAATTTCAATTTTATTTGGTTACTCTATCGAAAAATGTCCAAAAGATCGCACATTTCATTTTTTTCATCACGTCCTCCCACCACTCACAAAGACTACACCCCTCTTGCCAATTTTGTTAACAAAAATATTGATTTACGTGCTTTAGAAGAGCTAGATTCACAATTTTTAGTTGAAAGTTCGTTACCGATGAAGCCGAAAGATACGTTTTTGGAAGAAATTATTCTGAAAGTGAAGACCATCCCCTTCATCAACAACAACGTCCACTCTGGCCGAGGACGACGACGATGCCTCCCCCAAGACTAACAAATCTCGAATTTGGATCGACTTTTATGATAAAGTGGAAAACCCAACAAAAGACCCTGACAGTTTTGAAAAGGTAACTATTTCATAAATATTTTATGTATTTAAATGATTTACATAATATTATATTAGTTTAAATATTATATATGTTACTTGTTTTAATTCTAAATTACATTGGTCTAAGAAGTTCCGCAGCAATCATGCTCGTTAGAAGCTGTCTAGGGTTTGTTCTTGAGACTATTGTGACTCCACCAGACATCGGGGCCTTTCATGAGAAATGGTAACACTGCCTAGACAGCTGATCACCAAAATTTTAGTATGAGATCATCTACCTTGGTGCTTATCGAATCAATTAAGGTTTCTTAGACTATTGTAGGCGGAGATTATGGGTAATTTAGAATTAGTATTAGATTAGTTAACTAAAGAAATTATGAAAATTGAAGGTGGAGGTTATGGATCGCTATCGAATCACATAAAATCTGCACATCCAGTAGAATACATAATAGATCCTAGCCAAACACAATTATCGAGTTAGAGTTCTACTAGTGGTGGTGGAAGTGGACCTGGACCTGGAAATATAAGTATGTCTCTTTCTAGTCTTTTTAGATATAATCAAAATAAAAATAGAGAGGGTTTAATAGATTTACTTTGTTTGGAGAGTCTTTCTTTTTGTTTTCCTAAGTGTCGTAACTTTGAATATTATGTGCAAACATCCTTACAACCCTTATTCTATAGAGTAAATCGTAAATCACACTCCAGTGATATTAAAAAATATGTTTTTAGAAGAAAGAAACAATTAGGTAAACTTTTTTCAACTTTAGGGATACAAAATGTATCTATATGTAGTGATATATGGTTTGATTATTGGCGAATACATGCTTATATGGGAGTAACTTATGATTGGGTAGATAGAAAAGAATAATAGCTCATAGGATGTTTGACGAAAAATATAATGCAACAAATATATGCTCAATGATAATGAATCTACTTGAAGAGTATAATTTACAACACCAAATATATAGTGTTTCTTTTGATAATGCAACTCCTAACGATACATGTGTACCTGAATTAAAAGAAATGGTACTAGGCCTATTCAATTTATCATAGATGTAGCAACCCGGTGGAACTCCACTTACTATATGCTTAATCAAACAATTTCTTATAAAGAATTATTGTGTATATTTTTTTAGTAATAACTACAGTCATATATCTTTACACCCACTAAATTGGAAGGATATTGAAATTTTTTACAATTGTTAAAACAATTTAATGAATATACTAAAATATTATCTCATGTATATAATACTACTTCACACCTTATTGTTCCCATTTGTGCTAATTTAGGAGAAACGATCCAAAGTTATGAAAATGAATCTGGTTTAAAAAATGCCATCGTTGCTATAAGAGCAAAATAGTCTAAATATCTTTTAGATATACCACTATTAAACCTAGTTGCTGCCATTTTAGACCCCCGGATTAAATGAGAAGGTTTAACAATATCATTAAAAAATTATTATAATATATTTACAAACGAGTTTGGTGTACCCAACTAGAAATTATAAGAATGTAATTACAAATGTAATTACTGTATTAAACGAGTTATATGTAGAATATCAAGGACGCTTAGGTATTATGACTCAACCAGTTAAGACACATAGTGAAGGTAGTACTAGTGGAAACCTATGTCTCAGGAGATTTATAAATAAAATATCCAGTAAACGGACTAGGTCCCCATCAAGTACCACACTTGTGGAACTTGACGCGTATTTAACCACTCATTTTGAGATTACGCAGACAAGTGCAAGTGAAGAATATGGTGATTGGATGTTTTTCGATGTGCTTGGTTGGTGGAGAAGCAAATTACGAGATTTTTCAGTATTATCGATTATGGCAAAAGAGGTTTTAGGATGTTGGAATATCAAACTCGATTGTTGCTGTAGAACAAACATTTAGTTAGGGAGGGTACATTTTAAGTGAAACTCGTTCAAACTTAAGCCCCTGGATGTTGGAATATCAAACTTGTATGCATGATTGGATATTGCGGACCGTAGGTTTCAAGCACATCAACTCGTTGAAGAGGATCTATTCGACATAAATGACAAACATAGACGCATAAAGTCCAACCAATTTTGAATGAATAAACAGGTAATTAAGATAAGAAACTGAAGAATAGAACTACGTGGGCTTAGATTCGTTTATGCATACACATAAACAATACGTATGTAATTCAGCTATAAATGTTAATTCATTTCCACTTGAATTCAAGTCATTCCCCTCCTTTTTTTTCATTTTCTTATAAATGTAAATTAATTTAAATTATAAATAAAATTAATTTAAATTATAAATATAAATATTAATGTTAACATACATTTATTTGTATTAGTGTTGTATTATAAATGAATGTGACTTCATTTATATGGTCAATTATTAATATAATTTTATTTATATTTTAATTTATAAACTTTAATTTATAAATTATTATATACATATATAAAAATTGTAGTTACATATTAATATATTCATTATATATAAGTTTATTCGTTTATAGAATTTGAAAAATATAAAAAAATAATTTTTTCTAAAAAAAATAAAAGAATTTTTTTTTATTTAAAAAAGTTCAAAAAAAACTTAGTTACGCCCTAGGTTTGAATCCGTGTGAAAATTATCATGAAACCATCCGAAATAAGCTTGAACCAAAATCATCAATCGAATCAAAAGTTTTTGCCAATCAAATCGTCAACCATAGAAAATCGGATCCAACAAAATTAAATATTCAAAATTAAACATTTCGATAACCTATCGAAACCGCCCTGTCTAGCCTACTTCTGAGGG
>JAOWBN010190567.1:7263-27969 GCA_028565015.1 Pinguicula moranensis | reverse complement strand
ACTAATTTAGAGTTTGATAAAATTATGGAGTTTCACAATTTGAGTCATCAACCCAAATGATCCATAATATAAATATCAAAACTCAAGGAACAAAATGATTTTCATCATCCAGTATACATAAACTAACAAGAGCACAATGCTCTAGGTCACATCAACCAAATAATCTCCCACTTGAACTAGAGCTAAACAGGTACCACGTATCAAACTCTATCAGTTCATGTACGAAGCACATTACCCCAAAAGCCAATTTCTTATATATCCTAACACCAACATGACTCTTATGCTGTGCCAGGGAAATGGTTCTATTGGTGGATCAACTGTGTTGTTGTCCAACCCTACTTTGCACGTTCTGATGTCGTTGTTTTCAACAAACTTTCGAATAACATGATACTGCAGTTGGATATGCATATGTGCATACTGGAACCAACACCAAGCGCATCAACAACCTCTTGTATCCATATCTCCATTTAACAAGCCTCGCAAGCAAAATATGTATATATATATATATATTCAACTTCAACGGTGGAATCAGCCGTATAATCATATTTGAAACTCTTCCAACATACTGCATCGCCATTAATCATGTACATAATCTGTCTGTGATTTTGAGTTGTCCCGGTCAGTTTGGAAACTAACATCACAGTACCCAGTACATGTGTGATACTCCTCACCACAATAGACAAAATCAAATCCTTAGTCCTTCTCGAGTACTTAAGGATGTTCTTGATCATTGTCCAATAATCCTTCTCAGGATCATGTTGATATCTACTTGTTATGCTTAAAGCATAAGATATATCAGGGCGCGTACATAACACGACATATATAATCGACCAAACCGCCGATGCGGAGGGCATTATGATCAGCTTCTCTCTCTGCTCACGTGTCCTAGGACATTGAGACGTATTGAGAGAAATACCATGCACCATAGGCAGAAAATCTCTCTTGGAATCTTGCATATTGAATCTCTCCAACACCTTCGCTATGTATGTGCTTTGACTCAGATCTATGAGTCGCTTTGATCTATCTCGATAGATCCAGATACCCAATATATAGGTATCCTTGCCCAAGTATTTCCTTGAGAACAAAGTACTCAATGAGACATTGACATGTTCAAACATAGAAATATAATTCCTAATCAACAGTATATTATTGAAACATGACACCAAAAATACTATTTACCTCCCACTAAATTTATTGTATACACAAGGTTCTTTTGGGTTTCTAATGAATCCCATATTATTGACCTTGTCATCAAATCTCCTTTTCCAAATCCGAGATGCGTGCTTTAGTCTATAAATGGAACTCTTAAGCTTGCATACCTTTTTAGTTCTTTTAGGATCAACAAAACCGTTAGGTTGTGCCATATACACATCCTCTTCAAGAACCTCGTTCAAGAAGGCGGTTTTGACATCCATCTGCATATTTCATAATCATGAAGTGCAGCAATAGCTAAAAGGGTCCGAATATACTGAAACTTAGCCACTGGAGCAAATGTATCCTCATAAATGATTCCTTCAATTTGAGTAAACCTCTTATCCACCAGACGAGCCTTGTATATAGTTAGGTTTCCATTCGAATTTCATGGCTTTAAGCAATTCCTCGGAATCTTCTCATGACAATGCTTTATTATAAGTCATGGGATCGACATCACCAGGAAGTAATATCTTACGTAGTCCTAAGTACCTCTCAGGTTCTCAGACTACTTTCCTTGACCTTCTTACAGGTGGTGCAGCTTTTTCCAAAGCCTCGTTTAGAACTCGCTAAACTTCTGTGTGACAAGAAGTTTGTAGTAGTAGATAAATCTCAAATTTCTTCAAGAATGATATCGCTCCCAATACTTTTCCTGGAAAGGAAATCATCTTCCAAGAATACCCCATATCGGATACAAACACTTTGTTATCCGGTCATTAATAAAAGTAGTAACCCTTGGTTTCCCTTCTGTTATCCTATAAGGAAGCATTTATCATATTTAGGACCAAGCTTGTCAGGTGTCAAACACCTAACATACGCTTCACAATCTAAATCTTGAGATAAGACAATTTAGGGATTCTTCCCTTCCATATCTCATATGGAGTTTTGTCCTCTGATTTGGTATGAACTCTATTTAAGGTGAACATAGTCGTGTCAAGGGCGTATCCTCAAAATGATAAAGGTAATTCTGCATGACTCATCAGTGATAGTACCATATTCATCAGAGTACGGTTTCAGCATTTGGACACACCATTCTTTTGCGGTGTTCCAAATAGAGTCAACTGGGAAACTATTCCACAGTTTTTAATATGATCACAAAACTCAAAACTTAGGTATTAGCCACCACGATCCGATCGCAGTGTCTTAATCTTCTTCTCAAGTTGATTTTCGATTTCATTATGAACTCCTTGAATTTCTCCAAGGATTCAGCCTTGTGCATCATCAGATACACATAGCCATATTTGTTGAAATCATCAGTAAATGTAATTAAGTACAAATACCCACCTCGTACACTTGTGCTAAGAGGACCACACACGTCTGTATGCACTAATGCTAATAGCTCAGTGGTTCTTTTGGCAAACTTCTTAAAAGGTGCCTTGGTTATCTTCTCAAGTAAACAAGATTCGCACTTATAAATTGACTCTCAATCAAAAAAATTCAGAAGTCTAGTTGTTTGGAACTTCTTTATACGATTATTGTTTATATGACCTAAGCAACAATGCCATAATAGGGTTGAGTTATCATCGTTAAATTTGAGTCCAAGCCTTTTTTCGATTTAGGTATGCTCTTCTTCCTGATCTGGAACCATACCTTTACCGTTTACCTTTACTAGCCCTTGAACCTTATCCTTCTTTTTCTTACCCACCCTACTATACCTTGACACTGATAAAACACCATAACCCCGCCTGATGGATGTCTCAGCTGTCGAAAGCATCCAATGCGACTCTTTTAACGACTTTACAAATCCCGCCATATTATAGTTCATGATCAATATCAAAAGGCTCGATGGCAGGAAATATAATATCAGATTAGTCAAGAGTTCTTTGTCCATGGTAGAACCAAACTTCCAAAGTTATTTTATTAAACCCATGATCATTTGAACGTGCGTACTGACCGAGGCTCCGTCAATCATACGACATTCAAACAGTTCTTTAGCTATACGATAACGCTCACAGCACGCTTGCTCTTGAAACATGTTCTTGAGCTCGTAAATCATATCGTATGCTTTCCAATTCTCAAAATGTTTTTGAAGATCAGGAATCATGGATATGAGCATGAGGCAGCTAACCTCATTAGCTTCATTGACTTTCTTCTCGTACTGTTTCACTTCAGGAGGAGAAACTGTAACGGGTGTAGGTAAAGGAATAGGAACATATAGGACATGGTACTTCTTTTGATGCTTCAAAACAATTTACAGATTGCGGTACCAATCAATGAAATTGGAACCGTTGAGTTTGTGTTGTTCCATTACAGATACGAGGGGATATATGTTCGAACATCACAAAACATCAGACAAAATGTAAGGATTTAGTTCAGTTTCATGTTGTGTGTTCAGTTAAAAACTAGTATTGAACCCTCATATATGATTGTGTCCATGTATGCAGTAGGCCCGAGATCCACATTTTACCATGCCAATCAGCTTTGGCATGAACTTAGAATGGATTTATTTTGGTAAACCTCGCTCGGCTAATCACATACCCCGCATATGACTCTTGGTTTGTTAATGACACCTCGTGTATTGTTAACAACTTGCACGAGGGCTCAAATCTTATCCTGTAGCCCTATTAGACAAACCTATTCTATATGCCCCGCACGACCTCAACTCCTACAAGATACAAGGCGATGCCTACAAAAGGTTATACATCAACCGTATTCAAGTAGTTTGAAGATGACAGAATAGAAAGTGCATTACGTCCTATTTTTTTACTCTTGAGGACAATTCACGCTTTGAAACAAATTAATCACATTAATAGTCAAGAGCACGAACAAAGCATTTATGTAAACAAATAAATAAATGCATAAAGAAATAATCACATCCAATGCAATTATTTCTGTTGAGTAATATGACATCTTTAATCTTGAAGTGTCATCTACATGGACAAATCATCCACGAGCAGCTGGATGCCGCTTTGGGACTTCATCCCATGAACTGTAACTAACAATCTAACTACTCGGCACAAGAGTCTTTAAAATTTGCATAAACAGGTTGCCAATCGAAGCAATGGCGTAACAAACGTATGTCATAATCTAAATATTATGTCATACTACTCAACGTCCTGCCAAACCGAGTTACTACAATCTACACCCTATGCAGATTATTATAATTCAATTTCACAAGTTGAATACAATAATTTATATTCACTAATAAACAAGCCAATAACGGAATTCAGGTATTTCCAATCAATTGATTGCATAACCAAAAATTCAACAAGTTCAACATTCAATCGAGATACGCAAACCCCTAACTGCATTATGTAAGCCTAATTCAAAAATTACATCACACGAAATTTCAAATTAGGCATTTCCATGTAATCATGCAATTAACATCTAATTAAATAAATAAACATCATTAATTGATTAATTAGATTATTAATTAATTCCCAATTGACTAATAACGTGCAAAACCCCAAATTTCCAATTGCGATTTTCCAAAATGATCCGAAATTGGGCATTCTTAGAAATTAATGCAATTAACTCCTTATTAAGTTATCTCATAACTTTAATTTCATCAATTAAGCAATAATTAATCCCAGTTAGATCAAACTCAAAACTTAGAAATCACATATTTAGGGCTTTTCGAGTATCTATGTTTTTCATGCAATTAACCAACCAATCATCCAATTGAAACATTCAATTGCATATCCAAAGTCCTCATTCAATCCAATTGAATTACTAAAACCCCTAAATCAAGAATTCAAAATTCTACAAAGGGGTTTTTCAATTTTACGGACCAAACTTGCAATTAAACGTATAAATACACAATTCATACATTTAATTGCATAAATAAACATCTAATTGAACAAGATCTATGAAATCCAAAATCCCCTAAATCACACGATTTTCAATTTTTGAATTTTATGAATTCCAACTCAATTAGCTACTTAAATATGTAATTAACTCCAATTACATAATTGAACTATCTATTGAATCAATTTCAACAACCCCTAACGAAATCGAAACTTTCGAACCTAGGGTTCTTAACATAATTCAAGTTTTTTGAGTCTATGTGCAATTAATCGCTTAATCATGTTATTATAACACCCAATTACATAATTAACAACTTAATTGAACACAATAAAAAATAATTCATCAAACCCAAATTAGGGTTCTCCACAAGTCACACGGATTTTTCAATTAAATTACCAATTCAACACAAATCCGTGAAGGGTGCGATCATACCAGCACTAATACACCGGATTCCATCAGAACACCAAAGTTAAGCATGCTTGGGCCAGAGCAGTACTGGGATGGGTGCCCCACGGGAAGTCCTCGTGTTGCATCCATTTTTGCATTTAAAAAAAAAACACAAATCCGAGAAATCCAACTCAAGAACATGAATTAACACATAACCCAAGCTCTGGTACCAATTGGAGGATTAAGTTGACCAATTTCAAATTTTTTTCGAACATTTTCAAATTCAAAACCACAAATGAAATCGGACCCAAAACTGTCTAATTCATGTTCTAGGAGTTGAGAGTAACCCATACTTACCTTGTTTGGCCGGAAATTGCAAAAAACCTGTCGGAAAATCAAAAACCTGTGCGTATGAAGGCTCACAGAAATCTCCATCGTAGGAGATTCGCTATTCGTGTCACTCCCCGTTGAAGAGAAATGGTTGCTGGACCACGAAGACCACGACGGTCGAGAATGTTCTCACAGTAGTTTCGGTCGAATTCGCAAACAGGAGAAGAAAATCGCGCGTCTCGTGTCTATCTCTCTTGCTAGACCAAATAAATATGAGACATTTATATCTCATTTAGGCTTTAGGCCCAAATGCCATTTAATTCATTTGGGCTCGAATTGGCAAATAATTTGGATTTAATCTCATTAAATCCAATTTACAATTAAATAACAATTGTATTTGGTGGTCCCACCAAAACCCAATTAATTCTCGTCCGTGAAAATTTCCCAATTTTTTCTAACATAATTAATTATTTAATTCTTCAATTCACTAGATAGAGCGACCTAATAGGATCCATATTCGAATTGGTACTATCATAAGCGATATCTAGCAATACAATATGATCCCATTTAATAACATATATCGTGATCCAATAAATCCCATTTAGTATTAATTCTTTCGTCACTTAATATCCAATAATTAAAATCAAGCGTACGAATGTATCATCCTTTACCATTAATTAGTTTCTTGATATATCAGTAAATAATTGTTAAAATGTGACTATCTCATAATCACAATTTGCATGCGTAACAATTATTACATCATTAAGGGGCTCAGGGGTATTAATAATCTCATTTTAAATATGAGATGGACAAAAGTATCATCTTGATATTTCATACCTTCCAGCATGAATCGTGCATATTCGAGAACTTACCTTTATAACCCCACGTGATACGCATTCATCACTAACAATTATGAATATCTCAGATAACTGAATTAATACTATATGACATTGTCGATGACACAAACACAATCCATCCGACAAGTCAAATAGGTCGAGTCCAATATTCATGTACCTTGTACACTCATATTTCATGCGATTAAACTGATACATCGTATCAATAATGTGTGAAACATGGTCATTCATTAATGTACATGTTAGTCTATTTAGTCATCTAATTGTTCCCTTGCTAATGACTTTTGAAGACTAAGGACTAATTTAGAGTTTGATAAAATTATGGAGTTTCACAATTTGAGTCATCAACCCAAATGATCCATACTTATCAAGAAAGTACAGCAGCTCATGTCCTTTCCTTTAGTCTGGATAAGCTGGATTAAAGAACTCTTCACTTAGGCCTCAACATCACATGAATTCAAACCAGGTAGAGGACTAAGACAAGGGGACCCGTAATCCCCCTCCTTATATCTCCTAGCAGCTGAATGACAATCTAGATTGATCAGCCATGCAGCAACTCTCAATATGTTTCATGGAATCTAGGTTGGTAAAGAAGCTCTATCAATGACTCACCTCCAATTTGCAGACGATACTCCAATTTTTGGTGAAGCCACTTGGAGTAATATAAGGATAATCAATGCCATATTACAGAATTTTGAGTTACTATCAGGCTTGCATATAAACTTCAACAAAAGCAGTCTCCACGGTCTAAACATACTTGAAGATACAACACTAAAAATGCAGCTTATCTCAACTGCAAAGTAGGCACTATTCCCTTCAAATATTTGGGTATGCCAGTGGGATCTCAGAGTAGAAAATAATCTACTTGGCAACCAGTATTTGGGTATGCCAGTGGAATAATTCTCTGCTGTTCTAGGTGCCTGGAATTGCAAATATTTATCAACCGGTTGTAGATTAACTTTATTGAAACATATTGAGAGTTGCAGCAACTCAGTTATGTCAGCTCTGCCCTCACACTTCTTTGGATACTATCTGGTTCCCTCATCAGTAATCAAGAAAATGATCAGCATTCAAAGAGCATTCTTTTGGGAAAACAGTACTGATAAAAAGGAATATTGTTGGGTCTCCTGGAATAAATTAACTACTGCAGTTCTTTAAGGAGGTCAAGGTTTGCTGTCTCAAAGCATTTGATATAACCATGGTTGCCAAATGGGGTACAGACTGATCACAGAAGAAATTACCCTTGCTATTTCATTACTAAGATCCAAATATGGCAAAAATGGATTACTGGAAGTTGGTGGTACACGTGACTCAGAACACCATTGCAAATGCATAGCAATCACCACACCAGCGCCTCCCAACAATCTCCTTTGTGGAAAAAAGTATTCAAAAAATAGAAGATAGACCCGTCTTTCAGTAGAGCATCCTCATTAAACTTGGTGATGAACTCAGAATAAAATTATGGTTAGATATATGGTTCTCTGAAAAACCTTTTTCCGAAATTTCAGCAGCTTGTTCAGACTGTCATCTCAGCAACTTCTGTGTGGCAGATATAGGTTACTGGACACAATCCACTTGGCATTGGGCATGGACATGGGGAAGAAATCTAGACAACACTGAGATGTTGGAACTAAACATTCTTTATCAGATTCCGCATAACATTCAACCAGATGTTCTAACCCATCACAGATCTATGTTCAAAGATCATGTACAAGGATGCTACACAGTTCAAGCCACTTATCAGCATAGAATCTCTCTTAGACATCCATACTCTGAAGAAGAGGCCACAAATATGACCCTGATTTGGAACAAAATATCGCCTCTTAAAGTATCCATATTTGCATGGAAATTGATACAGGGAGCAAGTGAAGTAATCTCTACAACATAGGAAAATCATCAGGGAGGAAATACCCCTAACATGTCCATTATTTTTATCACAATTTGAAAATGAATGTACCTCACCGATTTTTTAAATGCAGGGTATCATTGCAGGTATGGCTGAAACTTAGGTATGGCTAACCCTAGACACACATATGTTTCTTCAAAAAGTTCAATCACTAGAGACCTTCTTAGAGGCCAAACCAAGCAGAGTCAATGAGGACGCATGGAAAGCAGTGTGGCTGGTAGTGGTGTGGTGCCTGTGGAAAGCAAGAGAAAGAAGCTCACTTCCAGGGAGTAGACATTAGTATAGACAGGATGATGAACTCTATACAACATGACATTTGGTTTTGGTTGAAAGCAAAAATTACGGCTAAAAAATTCCCCTTTACTTTTGTAGATTGGTTGACAAACCCCTTGGATTGCACGTGTTTTCACTTATGAATAGCCACTAGATTGTTTTTGTGGATTGATTGATCTTCAATAATATCTGTGTGGTCATTTTTGGTTGGATTTGAGCATTATTAGACTGACACACTATCTGAACTCTCTCAGGTATAAAATAGCAGTACCATTTAAAGATTAAGCATCTTACCTCTTTGCTGACTTCTATGGAATCGGAATTAGTAAAAGCCAAGAAAGAGAGTAAGTCTGTACCGTAAGCAACTCTTTCCTTCACTCAGCAGCTACTTTTACACTTCTTATCAGAGATTTTCTCCAAGGTACAGGTTAGGTGCACGGATGGAATCGCCCCTTCCATTGACCAAGCATTTCATGTACAGTGAGATCCAGTGTGACCAATACGTGTACCCCCAATCAACACATTGCACCAATGAGGTACTTACTCCCTACAACTTGCTGCCTTCAGAGCGAAACCGGATCATCACCTACAGTTATACGTAGCAAACATGGAAAGCTTGCTATAAAGTGAACATGACAGCAACAAGTTATTTCACAGGTGATACATGCAAGCTTGGAAGCGAAAGTGACATCATTAAGCTATTTTTTATGAGGTCCATGCTGCAAGCAGGATTACATGAAAGGATAAATTTGAACATTCTTGTAAATGGTGCTCACTTTTGCTCCAGTGGTCACTACACAAGGGTGCTTATGAGCAGTGGCTAGCCTTCCAGAAAACTTTTACTGTGAAAGGAGTTCACCAATATATGTAAATGCAGGGCCACTGAGAGGACATCATAGATGAACTGTTGTCCAGTTGAGAGACTGTTCAATTGAACATTTTGTAAATATTGTCTATTTATAAAACTTTGGCATTTACCAAAAAAAAATGATCATTAATATACATATCAAAACTCAAGGAACAAAAGGATTTTCATCATCTAGTATACATAAAACTAACAAGAGGACAATGCTCTAGGTCCCATTATCCCAACTCTAAATACTTTAGAGTGTCACATAGTTCCACGGATGCATGTACGCGAGAGTTTGGTTCTTCGGTTAATGAGCCGCCATATGTAGAATGTTGTTGTAGCAACTGAATTGTAGTTGGCTTCAACTCAAAGTTATTTGCTTGGATGACTAGTCTTCGAATGGATGAGGCTTCTTCTTCAGCACAAAGAAGGGAAAAGTCTTCCATGGGAACATCATATTTATTTGGCATCCCAACCATCTTAGTATTATCATCCATTTCTCCATGTTGTCTTCTTTCCTATCCTAGGGCTCTTCTGTAGGCTTGGAAAGTTTGTTCAATTTCTATATCTCCTACACCTAAAGAACTTCTACCTTCCAAAGGGTTCATACAACACGTGCACGATAACACAAATATACCAGAAGTAAAATGCATAAAAGAAAAAGGCGAATCTAGCTTAAAATTCACATAATATTGATATAGTCAAAGCAAACAATCCCCGACAAGGGCGCCAAAAAATTCCTAGTTGGTTTCTTGCAAGTACACAAGCCGAACAATTAATAGAGTGTTTTGAAGAGTGTCATACCATGAGGATTGTATTTGACAAGCACCAAAATGAATGAATTTTATGCAATTTGGACAAATAATTTATGAGTCGTTCACTAATCTACACGTTAAACACATGAATACAATAAAAAGGGAAAAAAATTCTTTTGGTATTATTAAGGGTGGTTTGCGTGCATAAGATTGATGAGGAATCTCTTGGTTGTAAGTATCTAGGGGTAGAGACTTTACCAGTTGATGCTCTCGGGAGGTTCTATTGTCAATTTACCTTTTTAATCTCTTAACTAGTTGTATACCGATCACCAATCTTATCGAGTTGTGTACCAAGATCCCTACAATGGGATTTTAACAATGTGACAATCATGACTTTTGCTTTGGTGAAGAGCGGATGATGGCGATGATCTGAATGCTGAGATGCTTTGTGATCAACTATGAGGCTAGGTGAGTCGTGTACCAGGTCACCCTTAGCTATACCAAAATGGGGTATGAAGACGAGATTGACATTTTGATCAATCTCAAATATTCCATTTTAGTTGGTTACTCTTATAGGCTATAGTCTACACTTGTATTTTTATTTTTGTTCTTGTTCCTTCATGTACATACATTATTATTATTAATGAATTTTGGCATATCAAAAAACAAACAAACTAGTTTTCTACTAGAGTTTTCCTACATAGATGGAAATCTCTCTCGAATAGAAGCATCCGTCTTATAATATATAAGCATGTACGTCTCAAATGTCACGCTTGAATACACTGAAGACTTAACGCTTTGCAAATACACACACATAAGCAATAACCCCAAATACATTCTCATACAAGGGTTGAGAATGTTTGCTAGACACAAACAAGCTAGGTTGAAATAACGGCAAAACCAAACAACCTCGTTAACCTTTCAATAAGCTAATCATTAAGCATTTCTCCTGACCGCATCAAGGGCTACGTCACGCCTTAGATGTGGGTTTCTTTAGCCCATGCTCAAGGCATGAACTTCACAAAAATACTAAACTAAGATGTTCGTAGTTAAATTAAATAGTAATATGGTCCAAAAACTCACTTAGAAACATTGATCTTGGATGATAATCCTCGAACCCTCGTTCCACAAACAATCACCTTTTTTCTTTCACCCTCCATCACCCTTCTTATTTACTTCTTGTTACCAAAATGTCTTATTGCTCGATGGATGGGTTTCGTCAAAAGCTTGGAGCCAAAATGAGGGGTAAAATTGTCTGCCTATAATGATAGTGCACTTAGCGTGTGGCAATTTTTCTACCATGCATACTTGTTGTATATAGTCTAGAGTTGCAACTGAAGTCTTTGTGGCAAAAGCCTCCATATTTAGAGCCTTTGTCCTTCATCTCTTGATTAATGCATAATATTATCAATTCTTATCAAAGCACGAGAAATGGACATAGGATGCACTTCATTCCCATGAAGATAAGGAAGTTTAAGATATAATTATAACCATTAAGATGGTGCAAAACCATCTTATCATCTAGCACCTCGAGTGAGCTCAGTTAAATAAGCACCTATCCTAGAGTTAAAGCTATTCGCCACACATTTCAAAATATGCATTCATGGGCAAGGCAAACACACTGCTAGTCATCAAATAGGGCTCTCCATTCCATACGAAGAAAGAAAATTTGTTGAGAGTGCTTAAGAAACACAAACATGCCATTCGATGTACTCTAACTGATATGAAAGGCATTAATCCATCTAGTGCATGCTTAAATTTTGTTAGAAGAGGGAAGGAAACAATCTATAGATGCGCAACACCGATTGAATCCAGTAATGAAGGAAGTGGTGCGGGAAGAAATTGTGAAATGGTTAGATGCTGATGTGGTGTACCTTATTTCTGATAGCAACTGGATCAACCTTGTACAATGTGTCCCAAAAAATGGAGGAATGAACGTAGAAGGCAATGATAAAAATGAGTTAATCACAGAAAGAACGGTCACTAGCAGGAGAATTGGCGTGGTCTAAAGAGTCTTGAATAAGGCTACAAGAAAATATCACTATCCTCTACCATTTAATGATTGAATGTTGGATAGACATGCGGGGCTCAAATTCTATTGCTACCTTGATGGTTACTCAGGATATAATCAGATTTCTATTGCCCCAAAGGATCAAGAGAAGACAACCCTTACATGATATTGGCGTATTTTCTTGCAAGTGAACAAACCGAACAAGTAATAGAGTGATGAGAAGAGTGTTGAACCATGAGGATTGTAGGTGATGAGCACCAAAATGAATCAGTTTAATGCAAGTTGGACAAATGATTACTTGGTTGATTACAAGACCACACTTTTAAAATACAACAACTAAAGGTATGAAGCAACTAAGGAGCATAGGAGCATTTATCCTTACATATGAAATCCTCTCTCCCGTGCAAATGAATAGTAAACCCCTCAACCCTTTTTCATCTTCTCCAATGACATTGTCATTTCAACTCGGTGGCGTGTAGGGTCATTGGGTCATTGTGCTCCTCATTCATCTTCCTCTCCTCAACGACGCTTACGCATACAGGGAACCCTACATAATCCACAATCCATCCCTGAGGTTGTACCCAGCTACCACCAACTTCCACATTTATGTTCACTTCTTTTTTCTAGCCATAAACTAGTGGATCATTCCAACTCAACACATCAAGCGACTGAGGAGGCCTTCTATTAAAGATGGAAAAACTCCATTGGTACTGCAACCAACACAACTCTCCCAAACTGGGTCCGAATGTGAGCTATCCCACTTATATTGGCATACAGAACCAGAGATCGGTTCATGATCGTTAAGGACCAAGAGTACCTGTGCTTAGATCGATCACTCCAGCTGGTGTGAAGAATCCAATGTTGTTTCTCACCAATTTTCCCATGGACTATACTTATATAGATTAGCAGGTGTGCCCAATTAAAAGGGGAAGATTAGGGATCAGAAAATTTCCCGCAAACTAGCAAAATGGGGTATCCTTTTGGATTTGTCGATTTTGAGGAGAATATGGACATGGACACTACATTGTTCAAGCTAAACAATATATGGTTGGGACCATATCGCTCACAGGCAAACATTGCAAAATTCCATAAGATTTAAGACAAATCGATTGTACAAAAATGAACATTCCCCCCGGTAATCATGAAATCCAGGTTTGAGACCATTCCGGTAGTTTATATAAGGAAAGGTTTGATGATGGGTGATGGATGCATCAACTAGCGAGGAACCAGTCCATCCACCACCCAAAGACAGTGCAGCTACTAGTGTGCAAGGAGATACATTCGACCCTAAACTTCACCACTGTGAATGAAACTTTATCTTGGCTCAAACTCAGTTGTGTGGGTACATTAAAAGTTCAGGATGGCTGGAAGTAATTATTTGTTTCCTAAATCTCATCATTAGCCTCATGGGAACGGGTAAGGTACTTCTATGCGAAGAGGAAGAATATTACCTAAGAATATGATGAAAAAACATGATGAATGGCTAATGAACTGGATGACTAATGTAAATCCCTACGCTGAAACCTCGGTGGAATCTGTATATAAATTGTGTCTATGCTGGATAAAGATTTATGGTTTACCTATACAAATCTGGAACAAACAGGTACTAGAGATAATTGGAGCTAAGGTGGGTAGCTGATAGAGTACTTTTGAAGCATGCTAATGATGCATTTATCTCCTTGCTATGTAATGTTTAGATAGGATTGTCGCACCATTGTATGGTTCATATAATTCAGCTAAAACGACTACATTACCACCTAATCAAGGCTGCCATGGTCGATCTAAGGCTTCAAGAAGAACAAAATGGAATAGCAACAAGAAGAAAGAAGATGGAAAGCACTTGCTCATGCTTCAAAGATCAACAGATATATTGCTCTTTGCTGAATTCATGCTTCAAGGACACAAACTCAGGGACATTATCACTCAGGTGTTGATGATCTGAACCAATTTGATCATAATCAGAAGTTGAAAAACAGTAGCAGAAAGTTTAGTTGCAGAAAAAACTGAAAATGTAGCAACAGAGCCAAGTTGATCCTGAAGCATTTTCCATGGACTACCATAAGTGCATCATAGTGATTTATCATTATCTACCTGAAATTCATGTGTACAAGAATGAGTTTCTGTTAAAGCTTTTAGATTCACACACTTAATGAAGTTTCATTGGTCTTAATATGTCTCTGATTATGGAGTGAATGTGTTAATTACCTGGTTAAGGAGTTAGGACTAAAACAAGAGAAGCAATGGTCCAAAATCACACATTAAGTACCATTGAAAATCAAATAAGTGCACCTATGATCCAAGTTGTTTTATGGCATGATCTCATGGATTTAAGGTCAGCAAAAGTGTGTTCTCCCCTTCATATTTTATCTATATTTCATCTTTAGTTCATTAGCTATAGTTTTCGTATTTAAATTGATAAAAAAACACACACATCAATTTTGAGTTTTGACAACAACAATAATCAAGGCCAGAGCAGTGCAGATTTCACAACCTTTGTTTGTGGATTTGACCCTGATCTCTCCACTTAATACCCCTTAGCTCGTGTAGTATAGCTCAAGATACTTTTGAGCCAGTTTTCTAGCCACGACACTGAAGAAACCGGCCATCAAGTTGGCGCCATTGCCGGGAAAGGCAAAAGTGTCATGTGCTGCCTATTTTGAATTTTTGTTGTTCAATTACTGTTTATTGATTTTTCTTGCTGTGGCTGGCTGTCTTATACACAAGCAGCCACCTAGTGATAATCCTACCCTTGGCGGTGAGCCATAGAGGTTGCTGCACAGGAGAAAAATGCAAGCAAAAACACAAAAATAGCAAGTCACAACAAGTGCAGCAGACTGCACCTTTGACCCTGAAGAAGTTGTTGCTGCTGTTGAACCATATATGGCACGTCCTAACCAACAAACCTTAAAGGAATTGACTATAACCAGCAAGAGACAATCGTACAATACCCAGATCCAACAAATGGAACAACTTTTGAGCTCAAGAGTGGACCGATCCATCAGATGCCTTCCTTTGCAGGTTTGTTTGGAGAGGATCCTATCAGACATTTGACTGAATTTCATGCAATTTGCACCACCACGTGGCCAAGGTGAGTGACTGAGGATGTCATCAAGCTGAGAGCCTTCCCATTCTACTCAAAAGGAAAATAAAAAGAATGGTTTCACTACCTCCATCCGAACACAATCACAACATGGAGGCAGTTGAAGAAGTTGTTTCTTGAGAAGTACTTCCCTGCAACTAAGCAGAATAAATTGAAGAGGGAGATCAGCAATGCTGAGCAGCTTCCTAAAGAATCCCTTTATGAATACAGGGACAAATTTAATTGCTTAGTAGCTAGTTGTCCTTACCATGGTTTCTATACACAAGATCTGACTCTTTTTTTAATGGACTTTCTGTCACAGATAGGCGCCTGGTGAAAGCAGCATCTGGAGGGAGCTTGCCGAACAAGATTGTTGATGAAGCGGACAGCATCCTGTAGGAGTTGGCTGATAGTTCAAGGCATGAAAGTAGAAGAGTAGCAGCCACGAAGATGAAGGAGACAAATGTCGCTGGAGACAATTTGTTGGTGAGAAAAGTTGAGGCTGTGGAAGTTGTTGAGAGGAGGCCGATACACAGAGATGAAAATGCTACTGCTATTGTCTGCCATATATGTTTACTGACTGATCAACACACGGATTAGTGTCCTACATTGCAAGAAGAATCAGAAAATGCAGAATGCTCAGTGGGATTCCAGGAGAGAAATTAGAGGCAAGGTTATAGGAACACCTACTTCTGGCCTTATCCGAATCTGAGATATGGAAATACCAACAATATTCAAGAACCGAAACACTTTAGGATGCCACGGAGACAAGGATCCATGGAGGAGATGATGCAAGAGCTGATCATGATGCATGAAGGAAATTTGCAAGCACATATGGACTCCAGGAGCAACATCAGCAACTTGGAGAAACAAGTGAACCAACTTGTTGATTCCATGAATAAGCTGCAGGCTCGTGAACCAGGTAAGTTGCCCTCTTAACCTGAGACCAGTCCCAAGGCTCAAGCCAAGGCCATGACATTGAGAAGTGGCTTGATCGGGCAAAAACTGAAAAAATAGAAATTAGATCTGTTGCAGAAGATGTTGCTGATATATCTGATGATGTTGATGTTGTTGGAGCTGCGGCATAGGGTTTTGAGAAAAATGAAAAGGCCAGCAGCTGGAAAGATAAACTCCCCTTAAACACACAAAGAGGTCCAACTACTTTTCCTGATGCAATGAAAGATTTGAACAAAATGGAGAAGGACAATGAAATGCTTGAAACTTTTAGCAAATGTGAGGTAAATATTCCTTTGTTAAACTTGATTAAATATGTGCCTCGTTATGTCAAATTTATATAAGGAACTATGAACCATAACTTTAAATTTATTAAGCACTTTATTGAGATCATGAAATCTTACATATGCTGCTTATTTCAGGAATTTTACAGGTATGGGAAAATGGCTAAAGGAAGTAATGTAGCTCACATATACCTCCTATCCAAGATGGATTCCCCTCTGCATGTCTCTGATTATAGGCTTTTTACTTTAATAAGTTCGATGCCAAAAAATATTGTCCAAGGTATTAGCCATCAGATTGAATACTATCCTTCCAGAGGTAATTTCCTCAACACAAATGGCTTTTATTCCTGGAAGAAAACTGTTAGATGGAGTTGTGATAGCTCATGAAGTAATTGATAAAGCAAAGAAACTCAAAAAGGAGGCTTTCATACTGAAAATCAACTTTGAAAAGGCATTTGAAGCTGTCAACTAGGTATATCTTTATGATGTTATGGAGCATATGAGATTTCCTAGATGCTAGTTGAGCTGGATCAAAGCAATACTTGAATCTGCTTCAACATCAATTATGATCAATGGAAGTCCTACTAATGAATTCTATCCTAAACGTGGCATGAGACAAGGAGATCCCTTTTCTCCTTTGCTATTTCTAATTGGTGCTGAAGGCATCACCAAGATTAGCCAAAAAGCCACAGACACTCAGTTTCTCACAGGATGGAAAGTAGGCACAGACCAAGCCCATTTCACTCATCTGCAGTTTGCAGATGATACTTTGTTATTTGGTCATGCTGAGTGGACGAACATCCTAACTATAAAGGCTATGCTTCAGAATTTGAATTAGCCTTGGGTTTGTGCATAAATTTCTCTGAAAGCAAATTTGTTGGACTCAATATTCAGTCATCATTGCTAGAGGACATGGCTACATACTTAGGTTGTCAAACTTGCTCCTTACCATTCTCATATCTTGGCATACCTATAGGAGCTAATCAGATGAAACAAGCAACATGGAATCATATTTTTAGTAAGTTCAATAGATGGTTGAACAACTGGGAGCAGAATTATATTTCAGCAGGAGGAAACTTATTTTGATGAATTCTATTTTGTCCTTACCTACCTCTTCGGATTTTTCACTACAAAGTGTGTTATCAAGAAAATGAAACATATGCAAAGAAGTTTTCTATGGGGATCTACTAAGGACAACTAGAAAGTGAGTTGGGTTTCTTTGGACAAGGTTACTACACCACTAGAAGCAGGATGTTTGGGAGTCAAAAATCTTAGCCATTTCAATGATGTCATGTTAGGTAAATGGTGTGCCATATTACTCTCTGGAGAAAAGAGCATAGTTTTTGATATTATTTCCCCAAAATAATACAACCATAGAGACAGTTTACAGATAGGAGAGTTTTGAGCACTAAAGCCAAATAAGGACATAGTAGTAAGATCTAGAAGAAGAGGTATGGGTTATGCATCTCAGTGGTGGAAGTCAATTCAAGAGGTTGCCAAAGTACCATTGTTCTCACAATCCAATAAGCTCAGCCTGGGGAAAGGGACTGCCATCAGATTGTTGCAGGAAAACTTGACTGGAAATGCTTCTTTGGCTGAAAAATTTCCTAGGCTATATAGATTTGCTAACAGTAAATCATGTACTATTACTGATATGGATACTGGGATAATACTTCATGGCACTAGCAATGGAGCTGGAGGAGGTTATTAAGGGATTTTGAAAATTCTGAATTGGTAGAATTAATGAACTATCTTCAAGGGAGAGAACCAAATATGTTTGGTGATTATAAATATGTCTTTGTAGGGAGTAATGATGGCTGCTATTCGATCAAGGAAGCTTATAACCAAATTACACACAACATGGTCAGTAGGTTCTCACCTAGTCAAGCAGAAACTTTATGCAAAATCTGGAATGACATTACTCCAAAAAAGATCTCCATTTTTGCTTGGAAACTGATGCAAGGAGGTCTTCCAGTTAAACTAATACTTCAACAAAGACATATTATTCCCGCTGATCAGGAGACTTGTTGTTCATTATGTAAATCTGACTCTGAGTCCATCTCTCATTTATTTCATAGATGCTGTATTATTCTGCAGGTATGGATACAGTTATGCAGCTGACTGAAGATTATGAATAGCCCTCCTACTCATCAACAAATTCCTAGCTTTGATGACTTCGTGAATAATAAACCATCAGGTGTTGATATGGATATCTGGAAGTCCCTTTGGTTGGCCATGATTTGGCACCTTTGGAAGACTCAGAACGTAGCTCATTTTCAAGCACACCCCTCTTCTTTTGCACACATCACACAAAAGATTCAAAGAGTTGTCTGGCTATGGACAAAGGCCAAATACTTTGGCATATTCCACTACACAATTTCTGATTGGCTACAAAATCCTATATCATGTTTTTCATTATTATGACACATATGCCACTTATCTCTAATAACGATGAACACTACTTAGTATTTGATTCGCTACACTGTCTGAAGCATATGAACAAGCTGAGCATAGTATTTCTGTTAATAGCATGGTCATGAGCCATCAACCTTGTTACTTTGATTGCTTTTCTCTGATAAGGAATTATCATGCATGATGTTGAGTTAGGGAGCTTTGGATCCACAACAAGGTCATGAATTATCTATTCTGTACTTTGACTGCTTCCCCTGGTATGGTTTTCTCTTGTAGTATGTGGAGGTATGGTTTCTATTGCATTGGCCGAAGATATGTAGAAGGCAATTGCTAACCTCTCCCCCCTTCAGCATATGAATAGAGAACCTCACTACTACTTGCTCCTTCCGAATAGAAAGCTAAGCTCTTTATTTTCTACAGGGAACTATGTAGTAGTGGATATGCCTCTTGAATGGAACTAACATCCCTCTTCACTTCAATGTAATCCATAGGGTCTCATAAGTGAGGAATGGAAGTTCTCTGCTGAATGTCAAGGGAGTCTTATAATCAAAAACTCTTTCATGATGGAGCATTTTCACTCTTTTACCATTTTTTGAGGTACAGGTTTGCTTGGCCATTGGAAGATACGAAGGCATCCCACATGAGTGTCCACTTGGATCTTCAGAATATCTTAACTCAATATTTGCAAAAGGAGAGGCATTTGTCATGAATAGATTCAAAGGAGACTTGTACTTTATTAGTAGAACATACTAGGCTATCCTCTTTGCCTTTGATCTATTACAATGCTTCTTGGATTACAACACCTTCTATCAATACAGGGATAGCGCACCGATATGAATCGAGCTATGTACCAAGATCCCTAAAATGGGAATTGATAATGTGATAGTAAAGATATTCAGACTTGGTGAAGAGTGGATGATGGCTATGGTCTGAATGCTGAGCTGCTTTTTGATCTACTATGACGCTAGGTGAGCCATATATCAGATCACTTGTGGCTATACTAGAAGGTTGTATGAAGATGGTAGGGTATTCAATCACTTACAAAGATCCTAGTTACCATATCTACTAGGAAGTTCGGATATTGGAACATGTATTTTTTTATTTTTAAATACTTTATTTTTATTTAATGAAATTTGGCTTAATAAATAAAAACAAAAAAGTAGGGGTGTCAACGGGTTTGGAGAGTGCATCCTAAATCGCTTTGAGATTTTATTTATGTATACTTATTGGGACAAACCCAATATTCTCTTAGGGCTAGTTTGGTAGGTGAACAAATTTAATCCTCCTTAAAGTATTACTTTGCCCTTCCTGCAGGATTGCGTAATCCTTTTATTGTTTGGTACACACCGTTTGATGGTGTCAAGATTACATCTAAAGTTACATCTGTTTTTATATGTTGTTTGATAATGAGTATTAAAACGTATTTTTCATGCAACTATCATCAATTCATCTTAGATATCAATTTTACCCTTTCCTTCAGTCAGTAAAAATTTCAAATTTCTTGAATTCTTAATCTTGAACAAATATTTAAAAAAACATTCTTCTCATTATTTCTTTCTTTCTGGGTTGTTACTGTTCTTCACTATCCATTTTTTTGATAAGTGAAAATTTTATTAACATAATTCTTTGTTTATGCAGGTGGGCGGTCAGCGATGGGGGCGCCCCCCCCCGCC
>JAOWBN010190556.1:0-15814 GCA_028565015.1 Pinguicula moranensis | reverse complement strand
TATAATATATATTATATTATATTAATTAATTATATTAACTATATACTCTATAAGGTCCGGCACAACGAATCCTAACAGTCTGGAAGTGTAAAATTGTAACGAACCTGATCGTTAGCGAGGTACTGTTACCGGAGAAGAATAGGAGGGGGAAGAAGAGTCGAGAAGAGGGGGAATAGTAGAAGAGTCTTGGTAGGGGAGAAAAGAAGTCAGAATAGAGAGAAACAACTTTTCATTACTTGAGTATTACAAATACAACACTCCACTTAATATACTCTTTGGATCTGACTAAAAGTCGCTAATACAAAATACAAATTCTAATAACAACTACAGCCAACATTAACACAACCAACATTAACTGCCATCTACAAGGATTTGCCATTTCTAACTCCTTCCATCATGAACCTCTTCAACATTGCTTCTCTTGGATTCTCTTGGATCTATTCCCTTTCGCCCAACACTTCACCTGCTTATCTGCACTTCTGGTTGGACACATAACATTGCCTCCCTCTCCAGACAATTCTTGTCCCCAAGAATTAGGAACCATAAAATTCTTACGGATAAATTCAGCATCCTCCCACACTGCCTGAGATGGAGTAGAACCTGCCCATTGCACCAGGAATTTTTCTATTGAGCCAAAAGCACCAAGAACAAATTTTGTCCCCAGGATGCGCTCAGGAAAAATATGATACTCGCCATCAAAAACCATTACTGGAGGTACTTCCTTACTACTTTCACGTCTCTTCAATTTCTCTTTTAGAAGCAAAACATGGAAAATAGGGTGAATTTTAGAGCCTTCAGGGAGTTCTAACCTATAAGTAACCAATCCGATCTTCTCTAGTATCTTGTAGGGCCGGTAGAACCTAGGCGACAACTTCATATTTCGCCTAAATTGAACTGAATTCTGCCTATAAGGATGCAATTTGAGAAATACCTTATCTCCAACTACATAATTTCTTTCAATATTCCCCTTATCTGTTGTAAGCTTCATTCTCTGTCGAGCTGCCTCCAAATTTTCTTTGAGCAGATCCTGGACTTTCTCTCGTTGTAGCTGGAATTCAGCTACTGTCCCCAGCTTAGTTATGAGGCTAGTAGGAAGTGGTATATGTGGAGCATCATATCCATATAAGGCCTTAAAAGGAGACATTTTGGAGCTCGTGTGATAAGTGGTATTGTACCAATACTCAGCCAGGGAGATACACCTATTCCATGAGTGCGGTCGCTGAGAGCACGTACACCTAAAATACGTTTCTAAGCAGCGATTGACTCTCTCAGTCTGCCCGTTTATCTGAGGGTGATAAGCGGAACTCATAGCTAATTTCACTCAAGAAATTTTTATCAACTCTGACCAAAACCCGATGGTGAACACCTTGTCACAGTCTGATACAATTTAGAGGGTAGTCCATGCAGTTTATAGATGTGATCTAGAAATAATTTTGCCACCGATTCAGCGCTATAGGGATGGGCAAGTGTTAGGAAATGCGCATACTTGATGTATCTATCAACAACCACCAGGATGACACTGCGCCCCTCAGACTTAGGTAGGCCCTCAATGAAATCAAGGCTAATGTTGTGCCAAGGTCGAGGAGGAACGTCCAAGGGCTATAGCATACCAGCATGGATAGAAGTGTCTGGTTTACTACCAGAGCATACATCACATGAGTTAATCCAATTCTCCACC
This sequence comes from Pinguicula moranensis, assembly GCA_028565015.1. Taxonomy (NCBI): domain Eukaryota; kingdom Viridiplantae; phylum Streptophyta; class Magnoliopsida; order Lamiales; family Lentibulariaceae; genus Pinguicula; species Pinguicula moranensis. The sequence continues at coordinate 14,136 of JAOWBN010190556.1, read as the reverse complement.
TCTTTTTTCATGCCCTTCCACTGAAAGTATAACCTGATCTTGTTCAGGGTGGCTTGGATGCATGAGTGTCCTCCAAGAGGCGAGTCATGAAATGTAGTTATGATTTTCTGTCTTAAGAGAGGATCATTCCCCACACACAGTTTTCCTTTCTTCCTCAACAAACCTTGCACCTGTTCATATTCAGGGTAGGCATCAGAGTTGAGAGACTTGTCTTGTATAACCTCTCTGATGGCTGGATCCTTCGCATAACTGCAGAGTACTTCTTCTACGCATTCTACCCTGCCAATTGTCACACTGCAGCATTGTCACTCTATCTCATTACTGAATTTGGATAAGGCATCAGCTGCTAGATTTTCTGCTCCCCTTTTATACTGGACCATGTAATCATAGCCAAGCATTTTGGCTGCCATTTTTTGCTGTGTCATAGTATTAAGCTTCTGCCCCAACAAATGTTTTAGGGCCTGTTGATCAATTCGGATGATAAAGGATCGCCCCTAGAGATAATTACTCCACTTCTTCACGGCCAGAACCACTGCTAGCAGCTTTTTCTCATAGGTGGAGAGGGCCTCCTGCTGCTGCTGAGATAAAGCTCTGCTGTAGAATGCTACCGGTCTTCCCCCCTGTGTCAACACTGCCCCAATGCCCTTATCACTAGCATCAGTCTCAACAGTGAAAGTTTGTGAAAAATTTAGAATTGCCAGAACAGGAGCACAACTCATAGATTTCTTTAGACTTTAAAATGTAGTTTCATCTTCCATAGTCCACTTGAAGGCATCCTTCTTCAACATCTGGGTAATTGGGCGACTGATGGATCCATAATCCTTAACAAATTTTCTGTAATAGCCTGTAGTCCCAAAGGCCCCCTCAAAGCCTTAAGGGTAGTATGCCTTGGCCATGCCATCATAGCTTGTATCTTGGACTCATCCGTGGCCACACCATCTTTGGATATGATGTGGCAAAAATATTCCAGAGATTGCTGCCCAAATGAGCATTTACTTTCCTTTGCATATAACTTGTGAGCCCGCATAGTTTCCAACACTATCAACAGATGTTTCAAATGCTCACTCCAGCTACGGCTATAAATCAGAATGTCATCAATGAATACCAAGACAAACTTCCGGATATACTCAGCAAATACTTGATTCATCATACATTGAAAAGTAGCAGGGGCGTTACACAATCCGAAGGGCATTACTACAAACTCAAACTGCCCATGGTGCGTGACGAAGCTGTTCAGATGTATGTCCTTCTCTTCCATTCTGACCTGGAAGTAGCCAGATCTCAAATCCATCTTGCTGAAAATGGTTGCTCCCTGAAGCTCATCCAATAAATCATCAATTACTGGTATTGGGAATATGCTCTTGACTGTGATACTGTTTAAGTACCTATAGTCTACACAGAGGCACCATCCTCCATCCTTCTTCTCGACTAGAAGTACAGGCAAAGCATAAGGGCTATGACTCCTCCTGACCAAGCCGGTGGACAAAAGTTCCTTCACAATCCTCTCGATCTCATCTTTCTGATAGTGAGGAGTACGGTAGGGAATCTGTTTTCTGGGCATAGCACCTGGAATCAAGGTGACAGAGTGTTCCACTCTCCTGACAGGAGGTAGTTATGTGGGCTCCTCAAATACATCCGAGAACTGCTTCAACAATTTCCTCAGTTCTGATTGAAAAGTTCCTGTGGGGTTAGACACTTCTTCTTGCATAAGGTTCAACGTCCCCTCCTGGTTCACCTCAAACTGAGAGTGGTGAACAGTTTGGTTCTCCAAGTTATAAAACTCTGCCTTGACTACTTTCTTCATCATCCATAAGATACAACTGTCCCACCATTACAGCAAGTCCCCCGGCTAATAGTTTGGATATCTTCTTAGCATAAGTTAGTTTAACTTCTCCCGAGCCCTTTATAGTGCGTATGGGAAAAGGGACAGAACCTTCATGGATAGTAACCGTCATATTGTCATAATTATAGACAACTATTCTGTATCCCTTAACCAATTTCCCCCCAGGATCAAATCAAAGCTACTAAGGGGGAATAACCGTGGATTTCATTCAAACTCCTTCCCTGCATGGTCCATTTGAAATTCTTACACTCGGTATTACAAACATTCCTTACAACATCTGCTACTTCCACCGCCATTGCTTTAACCATCTCTAACTCACATCCCATCCTCTTTGCAAATTTTTCATCCAAGAAGCAATGAGAACTACCCCCATCCACCAAAATATGTATTGGTTCTCCTATATAATACCCTCTGACTCGATAGGTATCCAACCCCGAGTTGCCAGATAAAGCATTGAGGGAGATCATCCCATCATCAGGACAGTTATCAACTGGTGTTGCCTCTGTATTATCTTCTTACAAGCTTACTAGAGGTGAATCATAATTCTCATCTTTGGCCACAGTGATAGCATAAATCTTGGTATGACGATGATGTCCTGGAGCGAAAGGACTTCCACACTTGAAACGCAGCTTCTTGTCAATTCTCTCCTTCAATTCCGCATCTGTCAAATATTTCCTTCTAACTTGTGGGTTAGGAATTTTCTCCTTCTGCACATTCAATATCTGTTTAGGAACCCCTTTCGAATTTAACCTCATAGTAGCCCCTATCATCACCTTCACAATGAAGGTGTTAACCGTGAACTCATGTTTCTTGGCCTCTGCAATAGCTTCCAGTAGGGTCTTAGGATTGGTAGAAGATACGGCCGATCTAAGTTCTGGTTGTAAACAGCCGATGAATTTTTCCTTGAAAAAGTCTTCGTCGAACTTAGGGTGAGAAATCATTACTGAAGCGGAGAGCCTATCGAAGCGCCTTAGCAGATCTTGTAAAGACTCATGATCACCCTGCTTCAAACACATAAATTACTCTAACAAATTGTTAGAGTTAGTAGTATCAAATCGGATAAACATTGCTACTACAAAGTCATCCCAAGTTTTTGGTTTGTTATACTTGAGAATCCTGAACCAAGAATCAGCATCCCCTTCTAGGTGCATTCTCGCAAACTCCACTCTTTTGTGATAGAGAATTCCTGTATAAATTGAGAAATAACCTTCACACATTTCCACCCATGACCTTGGATTCATCCCGTTAAAGCGTGGAAAATCGGCAAAAGGTATCTTTCCTTTACAAGAGAATCCCTTATCTCCATTGCCATAATCTCCTTATTTAGCCACTTGGTTCAGAACAGGGGATACCCTGTTTACTGTTCCTGAGCTACCAACTGACTTATCCGGGTACTCACCGAGTATCAAATGACCTATACCTGGTCTTGCTAGAAATTTAAAGAGATTGAGGCCCCATCTTGTGCCTGATATTGGATGAATTTTATAGAATTTACATTTTTTTTTCTGCCAGCTTAACTACTGTATTTATGTGGATGCTCCTAAAGATGTCTATTTGTCGTCAGGTGAAGGATAGGCGTAATGGAAAGCTGTTGTTGGATAAAGAAGTCCATATCATACACAGATTTTTGTTTTATGCTTTCAAATTCACCTGGGGGTGTGAATTATGAGAGTGCAGATTTTAAATTGACGTGAGCTTCTTGAGGTTAGATGTGGCATAGAGAATCTGCACTTTTTTCAGACAACATAACTTATTTTTCTAGCACATGTAGAGTCCTAGGGTCAACACCTTTGGCCGTCAATTTTTTATGAAACCACTGTTTTTTTTAATGAGATTTTGTAGGTGATACTGATTTTCTCCATTTTCATCTAGTGTTTTTATTTAACTTGACTTAGTTATTCCATATCATTTGCTACTAGATCTTTACAAGTAAAACCTTAAAGAGAAGAAAAATGTACCCTTGCAATTTAGCATCTTACTAATGGTACAACAAATGTATTTACAAGACGAATGACATCCAGTGTGTGGCCTACGTGCAAAATTCACATGGCTACACGTGTAACTATTAACTAAATTAACTAATCGGCAATTTGGTTCAGTTTTGGATGGCAAAGTAGTGTATTTGTATTATCTTATGTGTTACAAACTGAAAAGGTTGTTTTAGTTTAGTTTTCTCATTTAAATTATGGTCCTTCTTTTATGCTTGGTGATTTTTGTCCATTAACTTTGATGTTTGCTGATTTTTATTTTCTTTTATGAAGATGGGAAATCCCAAGTCTGTTGACATTGACGACAGTGTTGTTAGGGGTGTGGAGCGCATCGGGGTAATCATGCCAAAATCCGAGGCGCGGGGCGACGGGGCACGTGCCTCACGTTTTGGGGCGCAACTTTTAATATTTAAAAATTAAAAATTAAATTGTTCATTTAAAATCAATATATACTTACTTTTTATGGGATCATCCCGTCAAAATTAATATATACTTAATTTTCTAAAACCAAAATTAAACTAATATAAACTAATTCTATAAACTAATATAAATTTAAAAAAAATATGTGATTTTTCTAATTCTATAATCTAATTCTATAAACTAATTTTCTTAAAAATAAACTAATATAAATTTCTAATAAAAAATTGTGAATTCCGTAAAATAATATATTAGTTTAATAAAGTAGATCATATTAGTTTAATAAAGTATAATAAACTACCCAACCCACTTCCCAGCGCTTCTCCTGCCGCCTCTCATCGCTTCTGCGAGATTCTGCAGCTTCTCATCGATTTTGCCTCCCCACGCCGCCTTATCGATTTCGCCAAGAAAAGAAATTGCTCAAACAAATTCTCACTCCGCTAAGAGAAGAAAGATGAAGTTGCGGTCCAAGGTGTGGGACCATTTTGTCAAGATGCCCTTGCTCCCTGGAGCGAGTAAAGATGCACAAAAGGCCATGTGCTTGCACAGTGGAAAACATGTCCCGTGTCATGGTAAAAATGCGGGAACTTCAGGCATGTGGCAACACTACAATCAATGCCCCAGGTTACAACGACAGCGCAAACTACAATTGGAGAATTTCAAGTTAAGTTCACCTATGATGCATCATCCGCAGTGGGGGACGAAGTGGAAACCTTGAAATTAGATACATTTGATGAAAAGAAGGCTCGAAGAGCGCTTGCACACTTCATCATTCTCTGTGAACTACCTTTTCTCCTTGCGGAGAAACCAGGTTTCAAAAACATTGTGGTTCTTGAACCTTAGTTCAAGGTGATTTCTAGGCACACTGTGGCCCGAGACTGCATGGGGGTGTACATTTCAAAGATGAATGCATTTAATGAAAAATTGTTGGAGCTGAATTCAAGGATTTGCTTTGCTACGGACACGTGGATGTCAGTGCAAAATATTACTTATATGTGTGTCACAGCACACTTTATTGACACACATTGGTAGCTTCACAAGAGAGTCATTGGGTTTTGAAATATCATTGATCATAGAGGAAAATCTCTTTCGAAACAGTTGGAAAAGGTTATGGTAGAATGGGGCATTGAGAAGGTACTCACCATAATTGTTGATAATACCTCAAACAATGATACATGCTTAGATTATTTGAGAGATCAACAATTGAGGAAGTTTGGTGAAAAGTTTGGCAGAGTGATGCTGAATCATGACAATTTAAACATGCGTTGTGCTACGCACATCCTGAACTTGGTTGTTTAGAATCGATTGAATAAGATTGATCATTCCGTCCAGAGGATGGGGATGATGGTAAAGTATGTTAAATCTTCCATCAACGAGAAGAATCATTCAAGAATCGTGTAAAAGCCAAGGGCTTGCAATCTAAGGGTTTTTTGCAACTAGATGTATGCACAAGTGGAATTCCACCTTTTCAATGCTTAAATCTGTTGAAAAGCATTAAGCGGCATTCGAAGGGATGTTGGAGTTGGAAGATGGACACCTGTTGGAGTATTTGACAGGTGTTAAAGTAAAGGACAAAAATGGAACAAAGGTAGCACTGGGTGCCCCTACACAACATGATTGGGAGCGTATCAAGCAATTCATTGGTTTCTTGGGATTGTTTTATGAAGAAACATTGGTGTTCTCCACCTCAAAAACTTGTACTACACACATCTTTTACAGGAAGTTGGAACATATTATGAAGTAGTTGGATATATTTATGATGAGCGAGGATGACAACTTCAGTGGAATGACCGAGAAAATACTTGATAAGTATGCTAAATATTGGAGAGGATTTAATATGGGTCACTCGAGGCTTAGGATAAACAGGTATGTTTATGTCTTGCTTTATGAATTGTTCTTATTACTTTTCCATTTGTATATATGTACTAATAACTACTACTATTTGTTTTGAATATGAACATGTTCTTATATGTCGCTATTGTACTTGAACTAAAGTATAAGATTCGATGGTTCGGGGATTGGTTTCCCATGACTCTAAATGATGTTCATAGTAAAGAATCCATTGCAATGGTTAAGCAAATGGTGGAAGATCGTTTTCACGAGTATAATTCGATATATGGTAGATCTTCAACCGAACCAAATGAGGCGGGAAGTAGTGCGGCATATTCGGAAGGTTTTGTTACTTTCATAGCTCAAATAACGGAATTTGACCAACACACAGAGTTGGATCAATGTTTTACGAAAGAAATAAGTCTTTAACAGCTTCATATGATATTTTGCAATGGTAAAAGCTCAATGAATCAAAGTATCCCGTACTTGCCAGAACAGCACGGGATGTTCCTGCCATTCCCATTACAACAATGCCTTCGGAATCGACTTTCAGCAAAGAAGGCAGAATCTTAAGTGCGTTTAGAAGTTCTTTGGCACATAGGACGGTTGAGGGATTGTTGTGCGCTCAGATTTAGATAAATGAAAACATTGAGACTGAGATTTTACACCATTGTGATAGGCCAGAGAACACAAATGCATATCTACTTGACTCGGGTTATCACTATTTTATTTAAAATCTTTTTACTTAACTTAATTGTTTATTTGCAGTATTTATATACAAAACTACATATGTTTTTTTTTTTTTTTTTTTTTATCTATATAGAGCTTGAATCGAATCCCATGAACATGGTTGTTTGGGTCGGCCTCGGCTACCTACATATCCAGGATCAAAGTGGCAATTCAGCTGCACTTGAAAGTTGAAAGTTGAAACTTGAAAGTGTTGTCATATACTCATTGTTTTGTTTTGACTTGTGATTTCAAAATGCGACTTTGATTTAAATTGTGATAGTGGTTTTGGATTTATTTAGGTATGGTCGTATGGATATGATATTTGATATTGCAACAGTTTTAAACATATATGTGATGAATTTTAGATAGGTAAATTGTACAGGTTTTTATTATCTTTTCGCATATTTTTTGATTGATTATAACTAAAATTACAAGTGAAATATTGCCAATTTTTTTTATTAAATTTATAAGTTATATAAATCTATAAGTTTATAATTAAATAAAATTTATATAATTCGTATATAAGTTTATCAACTTTATAAGTTTTTAAGTATAAAAAGTTCATATAATTCTTAAACAAGTTTATATAAAATTATAATTTGTACGAAGTTTGTTTTTTAATTTTATAATTAAATAAAGTTTATATAATTTTTATATAAGTTTATAAGTTTATACAAAGTCTATAATTTTTTTAAGTTTATAAGTAAATAAAGTATATATAATTCTTATATAAGTTATGAATTATATAATTTTATAAGTTATATAAGTTTTTAATTTTTATAATTTATATAAGTTTATAAGTTATTTTTAAGTTATATGAGTTTCAAAATTTTATAAGTTTTTAAGTTTTAAAATTTTATAGGTTATATAAGTTTTATAAGTTAATAAGTGATAATTTTATAAGTGCTATATTTCAACCCATAAATAACCTTAATACCCTAAAAAATAGAAAATAAAAAATTTTCAACTCTAAATCCTCAAACCTAATTTTTAAAAAGATACACTAATCGGTTTTTTTGTTAATCGAAAAACCAAAAAATTTCGGTTATTTGATTCCATTCGGTTATGAAAAATCATAATCAAAAAATAAAAAATGGTTGGTTTTTCAGTTATTTGGTTCAGTTTGGTTAGGAAAAATCATAACCAAACCTTGTTTGGTTTGGTGTCATGTCTAACCATAACCGACACCGAATAATCGAAGAAGCACCCCTAAATAGTAAGTTTCTTCCACCTGGATTCGCGGAAAGTCAGCAAGAAAGGACGATGATCGTTCGGGGACTGAACTATCAGATCGAGTTGACAACACTGCCCTAGCCAAAAAACGTACGGAGCATCTTGAAAATTAGTCCTCATCGAGGCAGAGGAATGGGTTGCACCAAGTTGAAGATGGTTTGGGCCAAGCTAATGTCTCTATTGGGTTGAGGTAAAACAGTTTTGAAGAAGGGTCAGGCAGTAAGGCCAATGGGCCTGCTAGCGCACCCCATTCAAACGGGAGATTTGTTACCGTGTTCATGAAAGAAGAAAAGTGCCCCACTTGCGAGCTAGCACACCTGTCCGGGTTTTTGTCACAATACATTCTTGGAAAGTAGTGGGCGTTTCAAAGCCCAATCCCAAATCTCATAAATTTCAGATCCACGATAGTCGATAGTATCGTTGTAGTTCCCAAGTTTCATGTTCCCAGTTTGCTTATTGTTAACAAAGGAAATGGTCCAAACTCTGATGCCTTTTTTATTAAAATAATATAATTACCAAAAAAATTATTTTCATTGAAATGCATGTAGGTCCTCGTGGCACTAAATCTGTTGCATGTGGATGTCGTATATTAGGGTATCTTAGGCAATTTAAAAACCAAAATGCTACGCTATGAGGAAAAACGCAAAAGTGTCCTGAAAATGGCGCAAGACTTTAGACCAAGAAGCTTTGCGGATGCAGCGTGAGCGTTGTTTTACGAAGTTGTAAAAATCGAACCCCTCGTAATACAAATCGGTTTTATAAAAGGATTTGTATGTGTGTGTTAACAGTATCTCCTCTCTCTCTCACACACTTTTTTTTTTTGTGTGTGTGTGTTCGACGAGCCGAGGGTCTCCAAGGAAACAGTCTCTTGATTTCTTTTTAGAGGTCAGGGTGCGACTGTGTACATCTTACCCTCTCCAGACCCTGCCTAAAGGCGGGATATACTGGGTATGTTTGGTTTGGTTTGGTTTGGTTTATTTGTATGAAATAGATTTTTTTCTGTCCCGAACTACAATTTAGACTTGCCACAGTTGCATCCAGTAGCGAATCTAGAAATTTATCAATGAGGGTACAAAACTTTATGAGCAAATGTTTTTAAACAAGTTGTTAAGAAAAATTTTAAAATTAAGGGGTTGCCACCCCATGCCACCTGATGATCCACCTCTGCCTACATGTGCCATTAGTCTTTACTGTTGGAAAATATTCCAAATAATGTGAAAGCAAAAAATAAAAAAATAAGGCAATATCACAAGATTTACATGAAAAATATTCAGCCTAAAAAATTACATTCATGGAAGTAGAGGAGAATCAATCCACTATGAATAACATTCTAATGATACAACAGAGACATAGAGAATAATTAGGAGACACAAAGAAAACCTCACAAGTCACGTAGACAAAGAGCCACATCACAAGTCTCGCATATCTCTATTTTTCTCTCACCCCGTCTCTCTCTCTCTGTCCTTTTTTTTTTTTACCTCTTTTTCAACCTTAATAGGTATGAAATATTTTATTTGCAGCAGAATTCTAATATTAGAATTCTTACAAGGAATATTATTTAAAGTCGAATACTAAGAATTTATTATTAGGCAAATTTTAACAATCACCCCCCCTTTACTTGAATTCTCTTGTATCACAAACAAATTTGATTTTCTTCTCCAAGCACCCCCTCAAAAGCAGCTCCACGGTGTCCACCAGTTATGCTTATCTTGAACATGCCCAATAAAAGAGGACTTCATCAACGTACTCATGGGACCAATAAGTTTAACGCAAGTAAAATTATTTACACTTCCCTAATCACGCAGAAACTCTCTGTGCTTGTTAAAAATACGATCATGGTCTCCAACACAGACAAACACCTCTCACAAAGAGAACATCTATTCTTTAATTTTTTTATACCAATTTCACTCTTGCAGCCAGAGTGAATCATCGATTTTGAAACAGTAGTTGACACTCCTAAATCACGATTAACAAGGTACAACAATACACAAGCAACTAACAATATCCTTTCAGATGTTCCAATTACTAATCCAAGTAAACATGAATACCACACAATAATTTTGAAACAAACAATCATCATAGTTCCTCGAAACAACCAATTGAATAATTTGAAACACTCCAACAAAAAACTTAAAGCTTGCGCACAATTTTGTGCAAAATTCGCCTCATACACTTAACAATCGACCACCACACCCTAGGGATTCTCTTCGTCATTCCATGGCTTTCCAACGACACCAAAATTGTGGCGATTGGAGCTGTAGATCTCTGACAATCAGCTGTCAAAATTGACTGCATGTTCCTTTGCGGACAATGGCGACTTTCATCAAATTCGATGAAATCGGTACCCTTCATGAAAATACATGACAACGAAACTATATGGGTTTTGTTCCTCTCCCAATGGATTTCAAACAAAACCAAAATTATCACAATTGAAGTCCTCTCGAAAGTTGATGGCAAAAGTAGTGGTGACACTGATCAACGCGGGAGATTTGCTCAAAACCTTCCTTTTTTTCTTCAAGATCTCAATTTTACTACAAATCTTGAAACCCAACCCCAAATCTTATAAGCTAGGCTCTGACACCACTTGTTGAAAAATGTTCCATACTATATGAAAGTGGAAAATATAAAAATAAGGCAACAAAACAATTTATATTGTTCAGCCTAAAAGTCTACGTCCATAAAAGAAGAGGAGAATCAATCAACTATGAAATAATATTCTCGTTATACAACCGAAACACGAATAATAATTAGGAGACAGAGAGAAAATCTTTAAACACACAGGGTCACATCCCAAGTCTCACATATCATTTTTTTTTCTCTCACCCTATCTCTCTCTGCTTTTTTTGCCTCTTTGGCAACCCTAATAGTTAAGAAATCTCCTATTTACAGAAAAAATTTTTAATACTATTAGAATTGTTATCATGAATATTAATTTAAAATCAAATACTAGAAATTTATTATTAAGCAAATTCTTAACACTTTCACCATATATCATAACGAAATCAAGGTTTATTCCGTGTGTTCCATTATTTACAACAAATTGCTCCACCATAACATACATTATTCATCCTCTAGGAGAACCCCTTCATTCGCCTCATCATCCAACTTTGTCTGAGCCGATGATGATGGATTGGAACATGAGACGATATCCACAGGGCTTTCGTCATTTTTAAGACTTATCGTTTACTTCGAACTGGTCGGAGTTTGTAACTTGGTGAAGTTCCAAGGTTGAGGCTTCACAAGGTTGGTTTACGCCCGAACGTTTTGGTCGGAACTGCTCTTAGAGCCACCGGTAGTGGCCAGCTTCTTCTCGATGTGTGTATTCGAAAAGTTCTTCACATCGTTGGCCGCTCGTCCCGGAAGTCTGCTTGCAATCAATGACCTCTGATTTCCAAATGTCAAAAATCAAAAGTGCGTATTAAATGTTGAGGCAAATTAGTTGAGATTCTAATGAACATGAAAATTTACTCAACGAAGTGTACTATGGTAATTAGTTGAGATTCTAATGAACATGCAAATTAGTCTGCCGGCAATCAGTGACCAAACCATGTAAGTCGGGGCGGTCGTAATTAACGGGGTTCAGGACATTCAAACAAGTACTAATATTAATTAGTTTATAAATAAAGATTTATAGTTTTAGTGTTGTACAGGTTTATAGTATATATAGTTAGTTATAGGGTTATGAGTTTAGTGTTATATATAAAGTTCATAATTTATAAACTTTCATATATAAATCATACTTTATAGTTTATATTTATATAGGTGTAGTTTATATAGTTTAAAAGTTTTGGGTTATAAGCTTATATTTTATAGTCTATAAATAAAGCTTTATATAGTTTATGGTTATTAGTTTATATATAAGTATAGTATATATAGTTATATGGTTATGGGTTTAGGATTATATATATATCTATAGTTCAGAATTTATAAACTTACATATATAAATTATATTTTATATTTTGTAATTTATATCTATTTATTGTGTAGTTTATAAGTATAGGGTTATAAATTTATAGTTTATAAATACATATTTATAAATTTAGAGTTATATATTTATATAGTTTATATATAAATTTATGGTTCTAAATTTATAGTAGATATACTTATAGAGTTTAGGATTATATATATTGTCCATAATTTATAAACTAACAATCTAATTTATATATAAATTAAAAACTAACAATCTAATTTATATATATAGTTTAAATATATATAGCTATAAGTTTTAGCTTTTTAGGGTTCAGGATTATATATATATATATATATATATATATATATTATACTCTATTGTTAATATACTTAAATCAACCCCACATCCGCACCCCTTTTCATAACTTTATAAATTATGAACTAACAATCTAATTTATATATAGTTATAGAGTTTAGGGTTATATATATAGTTCATAAATTATAAATTGATGTATATAAAGATTTATATAAGGTGAGGTCGGAGGTTCCATTCCCACTAGGCGCCAACTTGCGAAGGATACTCTGAGGGAATTAGTCGGCGGGCCCCTGGGCCAAAAGGATACCCTGATCTGTGATTTTGAACTCAGTCTTCTGATTACTTATCAAAAAAAAAAAAAAGATTTATATAAGATAATTTGTTTACTTTATATACACTTTCTTACACCCCAAAAAATTAATATGGTTTTGGAAATTTAAATCGCGAATAAAAATAATAATTGCGAATTGGTAGTTGTACGATGCCAAACTGGATGAACCGGACTAGTTCGACACCTGAACCAGGTCTGTTTAAACCGCCCCCGAGCGGTACGGTCCTAGTACAGAATTTTCCCGGACCGTGGACTGGGAAAATATAAATTAAAGAAAGAAATGAATATTAAAAGGAAAATGCTTTAACCACAATGTTTATTTTTCACGAAAATAGATCCCAAAACAAAACAAAAAAAATAATGTTTTATTAAGCTTTTTCACCAGCTCTGAGAGGGACTAAGTGCCATTTTCCTTTCGCCATATTTCGCTATACGTTCTCTCAAAAGACTATCCTCTTCCCTTGACCATGCACCTTTCCTCACTCCTCGTGCAGTACTTTCCATTCCTTTTAATTGAATTTGAGCGAATAGTATATAGGGGACGGATCTGCTGACACAAATTTTGACACAAATTTTGACATTATTTCATTAAAAGTCCATGTTTAGGGTCCGTAGGTTTTAGCATTTGGGATTTAGGGTTTAGATTTTTAGATATTTAAGTCTTAGGGTTTATATTTTTGAATTCTGCGCTTAGGGTTTAGGTATTTTTTTTTATTACCCTAGACCCTAAAACTAAACTCTAAAAACCATAAACCCAAAAAGACTCTAAACCCTAAGCTCTAAATTTGAAAACATAAACCCTAAGACCTAAATATCTAAAAATCTAAACCCTAAACCCCAAACTCTTAACCCTACGGACCCCAAACATGGACTTTTAATGAAAATATGTCAAAATTCGTGTCAACGGATCCTTCCCCATATATATAACTACATATTTATGCAACCCGTGCTAATCCCCACTCCCCTGGTTTCTTGATATGTATGTGTGTGTTTTCTTCTAGGGCTTCACGTATTTAAATGCGTTTGCAAATCTTCAAACTGTCCAATACTCCAACATGCCTCTCTCCATGCCATTTTAAACATTCATCAACAGATACATGTGTAATGCGTTAGGCGCCACATCTGTTCGGCCTAATGCAATTTTTATAAACTCGATGAATTAAACATCTCTTAGAAAGAGCTGCTTCCCTCTACCCCCAAATCCCTGGAAAATGACGATACACACTAGCCCAAACCCCATCCGGAGCGCCGGTGAGCACGTAGACAACCCAATCCCTTAGTAGACCTTTTCAGTACCTAGATTCTCCCCGGGTGGCGCAATTGAGCGTTTCCGGGGAGATATTGTGACTATTTCCAACCCTTCCCCCGTTTCCTTCCTAGCAATACCCTGTGCGACCCACCCATCACCTTGCGATAACATATAGGATGACCTCGTGGACTGTTGTTTCCCGGCGGTCCAGTAGAACCCGTCAAGAGATTAAGAAAGGGAAATCCCTAGCTAACTTAGAAGACCAAAACAGGAAAACCTACCATAGCCGGG
>JAOWBN010190545.1:0-15817 GCA_028565015.1 Pinguicula moranensis | reverse complement strand
GGGCTTGCCTAGTGAGGTCGAGGGTTCTAATCCCGCTGGACGCAATTCTGCTGCAAGATATCTGTGGGGATTAGTCGACGGGCCCCTGGGCCCAAAGGATACCCCAATACTATGATTTGGGTCTCTGTTATTCTTATTACTTATCAAAAAAGAAAGGCTCATATTTTTATGGGCCAAGCTAACCATTTTTCAGTGTTTTAGCGAGGCAAATGCATAGAGCCCATTTAGCTCGATCAATATGCCTACCTATGTGCGGGTTTAGAACAAAAAAACAAGTTTAAGAAAAAAAACAAGGAAAATGTATAAATTTTAAAAATTCTAATTTTTAAAATGATTTCTTAATTTCCCACCACTCACTCCACTCAAAAAAACTGTCATTTACACTACCACCCTATTTTCTACCAGCGGAATGACCAAGGAGCAAAATATTATTATTTTAAATTTCTATGTAATTTTTTTGGCGTGGGGTAGGGGTCCTCCCCCCTACCTTTTAAATTGTAGGTACACTTTTTTTTGTTGTTAATAATTACTATATTCCTCCGGACCTTATATTTGCGCTAAAAATAATCAAATTCAAATTTAGAGTAAAAGCATCAGTCTTTATTTATATAAACCTAATAAAAATCGAGAACTAATATAGCGGACGAAATTTGGCCGAATTTTATAAGAATGATGGACTCCACATATTTAATACCAAATAAACGATTGGTATTGGGCTTAAACGCATGAGAATTCATATTAAACATTTGAAAATTACTATTAAACACGTGGGACCTATTATTTTTATAATATTTTGCAACAATTTTTATATCATATTTTGATAAAAAAATCGCAACCAACCAACTAACTTTACCTTGTATATTTTCAATTAAGTTGAGGTATGGGAAGTCTGATGTACGCGGTCTTACCCTTATAATTATACAAAGATTGTCGTTTCTATTTTGCAACCTAGGTGGTTTTTTTTTTTGTTTTTTTTGTTTTATATATATAAATAATCAGCCAGTGGTTTCGGATCGATTTCTCCCTTATAATTATACAAAGATTGTCGTTTCTGTTTTGCAACCTAGGTGGGTTTTTTTTATAAGTAATCAGCCAGTGGTTTCGGATCGATTTCTCGAAGACCCTAAACCAAGAACACTTATTACTGTCAACTAACGCACCAGGTCAGATTTAATCCTAACGCACCAGGTCAGATTTAATCCTAACACATAAGCCCCACTGACATTTGGCAAGCCAGGTGACAGTGGGCAGAATAATCGATCCATAGTGTTTTCATTAGGAATCGATCCCGCTACCTCTTGACAAGCCAGAAGGTAGCGGACCGCTGGGACAAGGTAGTTTTCCAAGCCATTATGTTTGTTGAATTGCAAACTTCGAATCATGTGCCTCCATTCCTCTATGTCTTTACTCTTTCCCGAGGTACTTGATGGCTTCAAGTGGCTACTATTTTGTGAAGAGGATCCACCATGTAATGAATTGTATTCATCATTGAAAGCTCAGTTGTGTTTTTAGCCAATTCAGTAGCTTTCTTAGCTTCATCAGGGCCCGTAATATTTTTCAAAATGAAGTCAAAACCATTGTAGCTTACTCTTCTGGTCAAGTATTGTTGCTACAAGCAAAAACCTAAGAAAAAATACTGAGGTACAATAAGAAAAAAAAATAGTAAGGTTCAATAATAAAAAAACAGTAATGTGTAGCCCTAGGCAGCAGTGCGGGCGGTGCCGAAATAACCCGTACTGCGTCCCGCCCACGAAAGTTGCGGTTCCAAAAATCTATACCGTTAACCGCCCGCGAAGAGTTGTTACCACACCACAGCGCACCGTGAAATATTGGCGGTGTAGTGCGGTGCAGTGCGGGTGTTACCCGCATAATAAAAAAGTATTACCCGCGTCCCGCCCGCTACCAAATGCGGGTACAAAAATAGTGCCCGCGTTTGCCCGCTACCCGTGTGTGCACGGGTCTGGCGGGAGCGGGTGCGGGCGAGCGTGGGCGGAGCGAAATTTACCGCAACCGCTGCCCAGGGCTAGTAATGTGTAATAAAAAAACAAAAAGTTACCTATTAAACCTAATATTTGGTTTATCCTCCAAAATTCACCCCAATATTTCAAATATTTATTGTGCATGCACGTCGTCATTCCACTGAAGAACGAATTCTTACTCTTCATGAAGACATCTAGCTCAAACTTAATGTTATATAAATCTATTGAGCAGTACATATCTTAGAGGCGGAGAACACCAACCAGAATCATAGAAGACCTTCTAAAATTCGATGAAGGTTTTAATACGCACCCAATCGTTAGTCATGGGATACCCCACCACAAAAGAATTGTCGTCTTCTCCTCTCTTAGTTTTTTTCAGATAGCTCACAAGGACAACTTATTGTCCAACATCTTCTGATAAATATCACAATGCTTTCCCACATATTGTAGCATAATATAGGTAGAATTCCACCTAATTTTACAATCCAGCTGCAAAAATTCGATGGCTGGCAAGCCCTCTTTTAATACATAAGTCTTGAATTGTTTAATCGATAAGGTAAAGACTTCACATATTTTATCATGTATCACATTCTCATAAAGGAACGGTCAAGCTCTGTTAATCCTTCCTTAACAATTAAGTTCAGAATACGGGTGTAACACCGCATGTGCAAGTTCCTATAATAATCGACTACTCCACCCACGATACTTCCAAACTTTTGGACTTGCCTATCTCTAAGCTGGTTCAACATTAAACTATTGTTTGAAGCATTGTCTACTATGATTGTCAATATCTTTTCAATGTTTCAGTCACTCAGTATATCTTCCAACACCAACGAGAGTGACATACCAAAGTGAACAATAAGTCTTTTAAATTCGATTATCCTCTTGTGTAACTTCCAATTATCGTTTTATAAAATGTGTTGTGACGCACATATAGACCATTCCTGAATAGATGTCCATGTATCCATCGTTAAACAAACTAGCGGACTCAACTCCTTTCACCTTACACTGCAAGAGTCTCTGCTTAGACAAGAATACTCCCAAACAATCCTTTGAAACTATCTTCCAAGAAATCATGCGTAAGAAAACAATAAGTATTCAACGACAACAGTAAGTATTCAATGAAAAACAATTAGTTTTAATTGAAAAATAGTAACTTATACATTAAAAATAGTAAGTTACCCCGTGGTTCAAGCTGTTTGGAATACTTCCTAAACCTAGACTTCTCAACAAGCCTGAATGGTAGCTCATCTTCAGTGAGAAATTCAGCAAGAGAGTAGAATTTGTTTAATTTCAAATGTATTCAATCTCATATTTTCCAACACCCTTGGTGTACCAGATGAAGCATTGAAAGTGAACTTTTGTTGGTATTTAACAATAGTAGGTTGGTTATCCTTCACTAAGTTAGGACAACGTCTATGATGGTACCATCAATTTGTTGTCCCAGATTTAGCGTTGTTGCACTTTACTTTCTTCTTGCAGTACTTACAAATGGTCATTTCTATACCATCTACCTTACCAAAAACATCAAAGTGAGCCCACATCGATGATCTCTTTGTACATATTTTCTTTGTAAAGCGTGTTTTGTGCTACTATTTCCATAGATTCATCTTCCATGCTATCGCCAGAAAAGTTTTTTTTTTTTAATTATAAAACCTTAACATTAAACGTTCATCCCTATTGACGAGAGGGAACCCTTACAAACACAAGCCAAAACAATGTCCGACTACCCCTTAGGGGTTAGCCTTGTAACACCACCAAAAAAAATTGAAGTTACATTCATAGATGAGGTAACCCTACTTTTTCAAGTCTGAGAATCCCTTCAGAGAATCTAGGAAGCTGAGTTGTGTTCCCGCATTCCAGTGTTGTTCCGTTTGCACTGATCTCGGCGAGTTGATCCGTAATTTGGTTTCCTTCTCTGAATTGGTGGGAGACATGTACTCTCGAACCGTCTGCCGCCTTCAAAAAATCCTACCATAGGTTCCATAGGTACCACAGATCGCAACTGTTTGTAGTAATCCAGTTAACCAAGAGCATTGGATCTGATTCCAAGATTATGTTATGCAATCTTTCTTCCTTGGATATGCGTAACTGTAGTTGCTGCCTGTAATTGCACTACATTATTTGTTCCTACATCTAGTGGTACTGCAAACCCATTGAGGCAGTCACCAGTCCAATCCCTGATAATGCCCGTTGCGCCCGAAGATCTAGGATTTCCCAAAGAGCTCCCATCAGTATTTAGCTTTACCCACCCGACCAGGGTTTGGTCCATCGCACTGGTTTATCTTTTGTCCTCCACTTGACTGGGATGCTAAGCTTCCTTAATGTGTCTCAATCATCTACCTGCATTTTTAGAGATAAGTTAGCATCTGCAGATACCTCTTTCGTACCTCCCTCCATAGTTGGTTAGGTGAGCGCGTGCCTCCTTCAAACCTTGCCTTGCACCTGTAGAACCGTAGAATCCATGTTATAATGGTCGGAAAAATTGTAGTGACAAAACCTGTCAATCCTAATTTCCTTCCTTGTACTTTCCATTGTGTTATTCCTCCTTTCCACATGTTAGGATTATTAATGGTGCCGCCGAGGATAGAGCCTGCTCTCATCCACAAAGTCTTGGCAATCTAACTATCAGAGAGAATGTGGTCCATTGTCTCTCTTCGCCTCTCTGCAAAACAGTGGCATGCTGAGGCCAAGCTGATGCAACCCAAGTTGCATCCCAACCTACTAATGGCATGGATAAAGAAGATGTGCAAATGGAGCCCCATGGAGAGGCCAAGAGTGGTGAGATGGTGACTGAACAACGTGAGCCCGTAAGGCTTCAAGAAGGCCCAATTACATGCCTAAGAGACAAGAAATTCAAAGAGGCCTTGAATTTGATGATCCAAAGAGTTTGGGCTCGAGAAGAAGGAAATGAACCCCAAGGCCCATTTATGCTTAGTGGGCCTCACGGCCCAATGGAAGAAGCTCAACTCATTAACATGATCAAGGTCATGGCTGAAGATGAAAGTCCAACATATAAGTGCACATGTGAAGTGAAGGGGGCACGTGGGATGAAGAGTCTAGGGGGATTTGGTGTGATCAAAGACCAAATCAAAGTAATTAATGAAAAATTTCAGGGAAATGATATAGTGCACGGATTTTCGTGCACAAATTTTGCACGAAAATCATGCGCCATCATCATTTTGCTTCTGGAAGCCATGGAAAACTTTGCTGGATGCCAAAACGGTCTCTAAACCTCTACTGGATGCCAAAACTATCTCTAAACCTCCGCTGAATGCCAAAACGATCTCTACTTTCCACTGAAACCCATAAACCCAAAAATTATCATTTCTCTGCAATTTGCTGTTGGACAGCAAAATGATGATGGCGCATGATTTCCGTGCGAAATCCATGCACGAAAATCCGTGCGCTATATCATTTTTCAAAATTTCAAGACAAAAGGAAAGTTCCTATAATTTAGGGAATTTGTCTCCTTAGCTATGCGAAGGTGTTCCCTACACAACCAACACTTCTTTGTCCATTCAAGAAGACCAAGACTCCTAAGAAAGGGAGAAAACACGTGACCTAACTTTTCTTCATAGCCTATAACATGTATTGGGTCCAATTTTTAGCATTAATTAGTTTCTAATTACTTTAAAATTCCCTTCTTATTTTTGCACGAATTTTAGGATTATCTATGCCTATATAAAGGGCTTAGCATCCTTCGTATTAGACACACAAGTTTTGAATTGAATTTTGTGACGTTAGTATTCTCTTTTGGTCTTAAACCTTCTTCGATTTGTCTTCTCCTTTTGAGTTAAGTGGCATCGTGTTCTTTTGGGACTTATCATTCGATTCTTGGTTGGTAATTCAATAACTTCAGGGGGTCGTTTGTGGCGTCTTTGTTCCTACAAAAATTGTGACTTTCATTGGTTGGGCACAAGGTGTTCTTCAGGCGTTAGAAACAACAAAATCGTCCATTTTCTTTCTTGAAATATCGATCTAGTTGTGGAGTCTTGTCACAAGTTCGGCAAGGATTCATATCACAAGTTCACGCCCTTTTAGCAGATGTTGGACATTTTCCTATTCCGTGACCACGTCCATCTATTAAGACATAATAAAATAAAATCAAACGATTCCAGCAACAACACAGATTTTGAAATGCCGTTTGTTGAATTGAGTCAAAAAAAAATCAACCATCAAACAATTCCAACAAAATATTTTCAACCCCTCAAAAATTTTCAATGCTGCTTTGCCCCATCAAACAACTGAACAAATTCATTCCTAATTTAAACAACTAAATGCAATAAGAGAACCATCAATCAATTGAATAAATTTTTTCAATGTTGCTTTGCCCCATCAAACAACTCTCGAAATCAACCATCAAACAATTGAACGCAATAAGAGAACTAATTCATCACCAAAACAAAATAGTTCAACACCACACAGATTATGAACTAAACAATTAATAGAAAAAACATGAAACAGAAATTAAGGACTAAGCCCTAGGTTTTTTTTTTGACAAGCTAAAGTTAACTAGGACCTAGGTTGCTTACCAAAAAAAACTAGGACCTAGGTTGATTATATGCTAAACAGAAATCTTTGGCGAGTTTCATATAGATTCTAATAATGGTTGATTATATGCTAAACAAAAACAACTAAACAATTAACAAAACCATGAAACAAGAATTAAGGGCTATTTCAAGAATGTTACCCCAATTAACCCTAAAACTAAACCTAAAAGCCATAAACCCCACCTAAACCCTAAACCCTAAGCTCAAAATTCAAAAATATAAACCCTAAGACTTAAATATCTAAAAATCTAAACCCTAAACTCTAAACCCTAAACCCTACAAACCCTAAACATAGAGTTTTAGTGAAACATTGACAAACTTAGGGGCAAAACTAGGGGTCATTGATCCTTCCCCTATATATATGTATATATGTCTGCTAGTAGAGGAGGCAATATTATCCCTGCTCCTTTTAATGGCTTCCGCGGAGACCTCTTTTCAATTTCCGTCTATTGAGAGCTTCTCCTATAGCTGGTTAACCAGCTCAGAGTCATCCTCATTCAACGAAACCTTGATAACTTCCATTGTTTTATACCCTTGGTCATGATGAAGCCAACTCCTTCATTGAAATGGATCCTAGATTTCCACCCACCAAGAGATTCCTCCATGTTTCATCAGATATTGGGTTCAAGTTTCCCATCTCAAACTCCCCATTAGGCCTCGTGCATGATGATGAGCTTATCTCTAGTGGCCTTATTATTCCTCATTTGTTCGAGGAAAGTAAAGAGGATCAGTTTGATGGCCTTCTCTGTTACATCTCATCTTTTCGTACCCTGCCTTCAACCCAAAATACAATGGATCCATCAAACCGGATTCGCTCTGTGTTGTTGAGGAGACTAAAAAGATTGTCAAAACGAGTCATTTTGAAGTACTTGAGGTTCTTGTTCATGTTTCTTGTTGATGTTTCTGTTGAGTAACAAGGGCAGAGGGCATGGATTTGAGAGTGGTAATGTGAGAAGTAGGATGTCAAAATCCTCTGCTTCATCATCTCCCCGGACATGTTCTTTTGTTGAAAACTGGCGCAAGTCTTGTGACTCGGAAAGCTCCATCCATGAAGCAATTCTCCATTGCAAAAGAACTCAAGGTACTTCAGCTTCTATCTTGTTTGCCTTTGATTTTAATTTCTTTTACCATGATTGGTAACTTTTCCTAGCGTCGTTTACTGAATCTCACATTTATGCTGATATATTTCAACCTTTTTCAGGTAAATAATCTGAACTCTTTGACGGGAAGGAGGATTGAGAGTCATGGAAAAGGTTCAAGAACTTTACTTCATTAGGCATTATGATATACAAATTTGTCCCATCTTACTACTATAAGTTACTAAAGAGAAATGTCTGTTTTTTTGTTTCTTCGTTTGGTTGTATCCTGTTTTCCAGTCTGGAAATGAAGTCTTTTTTGGGGGGGTGGGGGGCTAAATCTTTAATCACAACTTTTTTTTTTCCGATTATTTGCATATAAATTTATATCTTGTCATAAAATCTTGGTGTTGAGGTGGCTTTAATCTCTTATGATGCATCAGTAGGAATAGGATCGGAGTCAGTGGGGGAAGGGGACACGCCTCCTACCTCACCCTCGTCCCCCCAAAAATTGTAGTACAAAATTTTCTTAATGTAAACCCAACCCCGAGAGTTCTAAATCCTAGTTATGCCACATGTATAAGTAATGGTACTTACTATAATCCTCAAAATTCAAAACTAGATAAAGGATACAAAAATGAAAATATCAAACCTAAAAAATTAAAACTAGATAGATACCGATAAGTCCAATTTAATAACAACTCTATACAATAATGGTAGACCAACGGTGGATAACATGTTGCGACCACTAGGTAATACGAGGTCATTCAAAAAAACCTCCTCTCTCTTCAACTTTTCTCTCTACTTTTCTTTCACTCACTACATTTGAACAGGGCTACCGAGGAGACTGGCCAACCTCCACCAATCCCCACCATCCTCGACGTCCCCTCTAACTCTGCGGCTCCCGAGCTGGAAGAAGGTGAGCGGGTAAGAGTTGATGGCAAACGTGACAAGTTTCGGACTCGAGAGCTAGCACATGCGGCAGAGAACTCCGACAACAGGAAAAAGCAGTGGGGTTGACCTTGATACTCTGCGTGAGCAAGGAGTTACCTTCTACTTTACAAACTTTTCTCGATCCTGGAAGGAATTAGAGATGCATATTGTCTTTGGTGGATTCGGGACAATCAAAGCTATCACCATGCCACAACATCTGGACCATCTCGGAAAGAAATTTGGCTTTGTTTGGTTTATAATCGTGGACAATATTGGCAAGACCTCACGAGCCATGAATCTGATTAAGGTGGAGGAATCCACTTTGAAGGCCAATGTGGTTAAGAGTCGTAAATTGACATGTAAGCAGGTAGCTGGAGCCCCTCGTCGATCAGGCCTTGGGGCATCTGCCAAGCAGACAGGTCGTCCAGTTGGGCAATCCAGAGATTTTACAAATATCCTTCTCCCTGACGGAGGAGGAGACAAAATGGCTGGAGTTCTTCCTAGTGGCGGAGGCGGCCGAGGTTTCTAGCAAGGCCCCTATCACGGAGATTCACGGACGGCAAGGTTTGGCAGATGTTAAGGTTTCCCTTTTCCCTGGCACTCAGGTTTTGGTCCAGACAGGATCGCACGAGGCTCTAGAACGGTTTCTATGCCAGGATCAACACTGGGAAGTGGTTTGTCTCACTCAAATCCGGTGTTGGTCCCCTTTTGCGGCGAATCATCCCAATTATAAGTGGATGAATTTCACAGGCATACCTTTGCACTATTGGAACTTACGGTTTTTCAAGGAACTTACTGCTTCGATAGGAGATTTGATTCAGGTTGAAGAGCAGAAGGCCGAGTCGAATTATGTGGTGGCTAGAATGCTAATTCGCAAGAAAAATCCCCAGAAAATGTCTCCTTGGTTTAGTCTAAATATCGACGATCAATATTATCCTATTCAATTCAAGGAAGAGCCACGCCAATAGAAGAAAAGACCGGCGAGTGTGGCGGCCTCTGTCGAGGCTCTTACTACCAAGAATGTGCTAGAACTCCCAAAGCACAGGAACAGAGGCCGCTAATGGCTATTTCCCCTATGTCTTGCCTAGGGAAGAGACCCACGTGATATCTCCCATAAACTCCCCGAAATTAGCTGATGCTACAACAAGTCACGTGGATGAGGTAAAAGTCCTGTTCATCCCAACTCAGTCACCTATTGTACTAACTGCGCCCCAGGAAGAGAGCCTATATAGGCGGGAGTCAGGGTCAACCACTATGCTGGTCACCGACCCTACAATGACTCTAACAGAAACCCATATGACCTCGGAACATTCTCTCAAGGAGGCTACATCTTTCCGGGAGTCCAGCGCTGAGACTGAAACTCTTTCTAAGAAATCTCTCCTAGATCTGGATAAGGTGGAAGACCCTAAAAATGTTGTGGCAGTGGAACTAGGAGCTTAGCCCTATGCGGAAATTTGGGTGTTAACAGCGAAATAACCGTCGGTTTCATACATTCCCATAGGTACTACTGCCTTTTCACTGAACGAGGCAACATGAATTGTTGGTGTTTTCACTGTTCCTGAGATCGTTGAGGATTTAAGGGCACCTTACATTTGCCTTTCGGAAGGAGAGGACTATCGTAAGATTAAATTTACATGGAAAACCAAATTGTACGATTCAAAACCTCTTAAAGCCTCTAGGACATCTCAGAGAAGATCAAGCAGGAACCCCGTCCCACCAAAAATCCTTGACCTTTAATAATCTCACCCTCTTCCCCGGAAACCTTCACAGGCTCTCGAATACGCCAATTTCCCTTGGTTTTATGACTTGTAAGGTCCTTTTTTGGAATAGCCGGGGCTTGAGGAAAACCAAAAGATATCTTAAGGTATGGATAAATCAGTTTTCGGTCACATTGCTTAGGATCGTAGAGCCCTTCATTCCGGAGACCAAAATGAGCTGGCTTGCTCATATTATTCGTTTCCCGTACTTTGCGTCGAACAATGTCAATAATGGGAAATTGTGGATATTCTGGAAAACAGAAGAAAAGTTCGATGTTATAAGCTCTTGTAGCCAAGCTATCACGGGCATATGGCATAATGATGGTGACATGATGCTCGAATATGCAGCTTGAAAATGTACCTTGGCTGGTTCTAGGTGACTCAAACGTGATTCGCTCAAATATTGAAAGGCGAGGAGGAGCACTAAGGCCATCTCTTCCAATGCTAGAGTTTTATAATTGTCTCAACTCCTGTGCACTGATTGATTTGACATGTTGTGGAAGACAATTATCGTGGTGCAACGGCCACTTCGGGACTAGTTGTTCTTGGGCTAAACTGGACAGAGTTGTGATTAACATGGAATATCTTCGAAGACTGGCACGAAGCAGCTACTCTCTCCTTAGCCGAAAATCTTCTGATCATAGCCCGATCCTAGTCAGACTCAAGGACCCCTGCCTTCGTATGGGGTTACGCACTTTAAATTCTTAAACATGTGGACTTCTAGTGATCTCTTCTTTCCGCTAGTGGCGCGGGCGTGGAATGAACGAAACGGCCCCTGTGGACTTAGCTTGCTCGGATCCGAACTAAAGAACACAATGAGCACACTGAGATGCTAGAATAGAGATGTTTTTGGGAGGGTGGATTCTCATATCACCCTCCTGGAATCCAGACTCGATGAACTTGAAAGCAGGTTACAGAGGTGCTTTTTTGAAGCAGTAGAAAATGAATATCTCTCCACTAAAACTGAGCACCAGGAATGGGAGTCCAGAGAATCATCACACCTTGAACAGATGTTCCGGAAAATCGTGGCTGAAAGAGGGGGGATAAAAACTCCGAAATTTTTCATACGACCCTCAAATTTTAGCAAAATAAGGTTTTATGTTCATCTTTGAATATGCCGGATGGCTGTAAGGTGGAGGGTGCGCAAAGTATTCGTGAGGAAGCTATTATTTTCTTTCATCATGCCTTAACAAATAGCGCTCCAATTAGTACACCCCAGCTTGATGATTTATTCAATCGAAAATTATCTTCTTTAGAAAATGCACTACTTTGTGTTGTGCCCTCTTTGCAGGAGGTTAGGGATGCGCTGTGGTCCATTCCTAGTCCTAGTGGCAGGTCCCCAGGCCCGGACGTATTTGGTTCTGAATTTTTCAAAAGCAAGTGGGCTATCAGAGGGGAAGATTTGGTTGGAGCCATCAGAGAGTTTATTGCTGGCTCCCCCATCCCGCGCATGTTTACGACCAACCTTATCACGCTAATTGCAAAGGTTGATAATCGGGATAACCTGGCGCAGTTCAGACCCATTAGCCTTTGCCTTGTGGTATATAAGGTAATATCCAAGGTTTTGGTTAGTAGGCTGAAACCACACATGGCTAAACTGGTGGCAGAAGAACAAGGAGCGTATGTTCCTCAACGGAGTATATTTGATGTTATAACTTTAGCTCAGGAACTTGTACACTCGATTCATCAGAAAGAGCCGGAGGAAATGTCCTAATTAAGTTAGACATGTCTAAAGCATATGCCAAACTCAACTGGAGTTTCTTGGAAGTGGTCTTGGTGGCTAAAGGATTTTCTCCGAGGGCGAACTCTATTATTATGTCATGTGTGAGAATGTGCCACCTCATTGGGCATGTGCAGAATGTGCTAAAAGGAGCAAAGTTGCGTGGAGTATGGAGAAAGGAATATCTCCTATTGAGTCACTTTATGTGTTTCTCCTCAATATGATCTTTTTCATCCTTTTGGTTGTCGTGTCTTTCCCTGCTTACGTGATTATGCTGAAAATAAATTTGCTACCCGTAGTCTCCCATGTCTCTTCCTCGGATATAGCTCATCTCATAAAGACTTTCGTTGTCTTGATGTCACCTCATCTCGTCTTTATATTTCTCGTCATGCTCGCTTTGATGAGACATGCTTTCCCTGTCACCAAACCTCTCCTCTACCCTCTCTGTCTGACCTTGATATTTCCATATTTTTTGAGCCTCATCTCCTTGATCCTCCTCCACTTCCTCTCCTATCCTTTGTCCATCCCCTGTCTCACCCTCTCCTTGTTCTATTTGCCCTTCTTTGAGTGCTCCTTCACTTCCCTCTCCTGCTCCCATGGATGTTTCTCCTATACCATTAGTCTCTTGACCTGTTTTCCGTCCCCTCCTCATGATATACTTTCCTCTCCTTTGTCTCATTCTCCTTCTCCTGAGACCTCTTCACCCATTTGTCTGTACCCCCGACTTTGCTTGGCTCTCATCCCAGGATTACTCGTGCCAAAGCTGGTGTGTTTCGCCCACGTCACTACTTTGTTGATCAATGTGACATTATTCCATCTGGGTTTCTCACTGCCTTCTTGGCCTCCGCCGAGCCTCGTGGGTTTCGATACGTTGCCAAGAATCTGGCTTGTATTGCTGCTATGGATGAAGAGCTTGCTGCCCTACATCAAAATCAGACCTGGGATCTTGTCCCTCATCCTTTGCATGATAATCTTGTTGGCTCTAAGTGGGTTTTTAGAACTAAGTATCAGAACCCTCCAAAGGCTTAACCACTTGTTTGATCCAGTTTGTTTTGTTTTTGATCTTGTTTTATTTTTTTACTTGCTTTTGTTCGTTTTATTTTTCTTACATTTTTAATAGTTCTGCATCCCCCTCCACCCGCCAGTTAGGTATACCGCCCATGGATGGCGATGTCACGGCGATGGGCATAAAAATTTTCTATTTTCTTTTTCTTCTTCTTATTTTTTTTCGCTAGATATGGCATCAGATCTTTTAGATATGTATATTTTTTTTATTTTTTTTTGGCTGCCGCCTTCTTGTCTGACTAATTGCGGCAACGCCCCAAAATTCTTTTATTTGCTTTATTGCTTTACTTTCTTATCTCTCTATTCCCATCCAACTTCTTTCTCAATCTCCTCCAAGTCTTCTAATTTTTTTTCTTGCTGAAAGTTGCCCAACATTTAATTTGGAGCACTAAATTCTAGTGGGCATTAGACAAAATTCCGAAGTATGAGAAGTTCTTCACTGCAGCACACACGGAGTTGAAGAATATTTTATTTACATGTTAGGCCTTCGTTGTAATTGTTTTTTTGGCCCGTGGGCTGTGTTTATCGTACTGGTGTCAAGATAAAAAAAAAATTGGGCCTGTTCACCACTGGGCCGTTTCACTACTAGAGAAGAAAAGATGTAGATTTTTTAGTTAGGGCTTTGTATGATTTATTTGGCTCGTTATTGCTATCCAATCTTCATATGGACTTTACCCATGTAAAAATTGTGGGGGATTATTGGGCCATAAGCCTTCCTTTATTTCATTTGTATTGGGTCAAGGCCCATTAGGTCATTAGGTGTTGTCACATGTATAAATACATGTGACTTGGCTTTGTAATTATTTCAATTATCTCATTCTCAACTTAAACGGTAGCAACATTCAAGATTTTTCATTCCTTTCTTCTCCTTAAATTTATCAAATTTTCATCAATAATTCAAAGCCCCCCAAACCCCCATGGATTCTATAACGTCGTCATTACCAATCCCATAAAGCATTGTGGCTGGATGTTTGCAGCTAGTTTGGGGGTGCGGTATGATGAGCAGGGATGGAGCCAGAAAATTTGGCGAGGGGAGGGGGGCAAAATTTTTTGGGTCTGAACAAAGTGGGTCGAGTTGGGTTGAATATGGTTTGATTGAGTATGCACATTTTTCGGTACAAACTAGAATAGTTAAACAAATCAAATTAACCAATAAAAATTTTTTAGGATTAATATTATTATTGTTTTAGATTTTGATCCGATCTGGTATGTATGTTTCGAAGTTACTAAGATCATTTGATATAAAGATACCCACAATTTTGCTTTAATAGATAGCTTCTTTAAAAGTTTGGTATTTGGTTTTATAACAATATAGAAAAATATTTAAATATCAAAAATAATTATATTAAAGAATTATAATAAATAAAGTATTCATAACAATCGAAATAGAATGACATATAAAAGTCTTATAATTATTTAAAATTTTCAGTTTGTCCTAGTGGGCAGTGGCTTACATCATGAGCTGAAGTTTACTCGTACTTGGATTAATCTAGGAGATAACATTATTATTATTTTTTTATTTCAAAAAATAAGGAAGAATAGCGAAATTGAATCGAGAGATTCAAACCTCCAACCTCAAGATGGAAACAAATGATATTCAACAACCAACTCATCTAAATGCTTATTGTGCTATTGTCTGAACAAAGTAAATATATGAAAGGGACCAAATTTAAAAAAAAACTACATGTAAATTATTATTATTTTTTTTTATTTGGGGGACCAAGACCCCCTTGTCCGCTAGATCCGCTGATGAAGAGGCCTTAGATATTTCTTGAGAAAACACATGAATCATCTCAGGGGAAGTGCAGGGTAAGGGACTTGGGAGTGCGGTTGTTTAGATTATGTCGAAAGACTGTAATGTTATTCGCTTCGACCTACCAATAGAAATTATACAAATAATTGTAGAGGTTCAAATCCATCTGGCACTGGATCACGACAGCGAAGTGGAACCACAGGGGAACAGATTCTATCACCCAGCGTGTGTTTCACAAATCATCTGATGTAATGTGATGGGCAGATTATGGCCAGATTTTCCGGCAGACAGAGGAGTACTAGTAGTAAATTCTCTGTTCAATTGTAATTTTTTTTTTTTTACTTTTTAATATAATTTTAATTACCCAAAAAAATATAATAATGGTAGATTCCGAAAGAGAGAGAAGTATCGCATGCATGGACTCAACTCTAAGCTTCTTTCCCTATCTATCTATCTATCTATCTATCTATATTATCATTATTAGCACTAAATCCTATTATTACGCATATCAAGTTAAGAGAGAAGAATAATTTCACAGATTCCTTTTTTTTTTGTGTGTGTAGGGTGGTGCCGTGGGGAGTGGGGGGAGGGCAATTTAATTTTACAGAATCTTTTTTTTTGAGAAATTAATATTGCATAATCTTTGGTTGGGGGAAATTAATTTACAGAATTCAGTTGCATTTACTAGGATATTTTGGATTTGTCTCCGATGAGGAATATTTTTAAGTTTGCACTATTAGCTATTAATTATCATATTTTGAGTAATGAAATGGGGAGGAAATTTTGGAGTATCATAATATTTATGAGGACGAAAATGTCTTATTTAAATTGGAGTTAATTTCAAAAATATCACTACCTGTTTTTGCATCCTCAAAAGTACCTCCTCTGCATTTTGTGTTTAGACTTTAATTAGTTTTTGGTACCTAGACGACGGAAAAGGTAGATGACGAATATTGGACCCCAAACATGGAGCTACAAGAC